>PVKH010014790.1:0-16346 GCA_004027955.1 Chaetophractus vellerosus
TCTCCAGGGTTCAGGCTTCCGGATTCCTTTGTTCCCGGGGCTGCGTTTCTCTCCAGGCTTAGCTCCCGCTTTCTTCACGAGTTCAGCTGAATACCATGAGACTCTCTGCACTGCGTCTCTCCACAATGCCAGCTGCAGCCCATCCGGCGATCGGCTCACTCCAACATCAGGACTGCATCTTTAAATCTCCTTCTCCAAATCTCTGCTCTCTGCTTCTCTCTAATCTCTGCTTCTACTTGAGTCCACCCCCACCGAGGGGTGGGGCTCAACATCTCACTGACGTGGCAATTAATGCCCTACTCATAACTTAATCATGCCCAGATGAACAGATGAGCTTACAAACATAATCTAACTTATATTTTTGGAATTCATAATTAATTCAAACTCAAACCACTACACACACTATGAAATATTATTGAGCCATAAAAACAAGTGAAGCACTGGTACATGTTACAAGATGGATGAACCTTGAAGATACCATGTTGGGTGAAATATGCCAGATATGAAAGGATAAATATTCTGCGATTTCTCTTATATTAAATATTTAGAATAAGCAAATTCATAGAGATGGAAAGTATAATAGTGGTTACCAGGGGTGAGGGCAGGTTGGAATGAGGAGTTATTGCTAAATGATTAGGAGATCCGGTTTGGAGTGATTAAAATAGTCTGGAAATAAATAATGTTGAAAGTGTCACATTATTGTCAATGTACTTAATGTCAAAGAATTGTCCATTAATATGGTTAGAATGGTTTTTATGTTACATATATTTCACCACAACTAAAAATAAATATATATTTTAAATGATTGTATTTGATGTGACCAAAAATTACTGTGAATTATAAGCACATAGTCAAGTCAAGATATCATTAGTGTTAAACTTACTGAATTTTTATGACTGAATATAACCCTGTAAACAGGACCAATTCTAGGAAGCAGAACATTGCCAACATGGAATGCTCCCTTATGTTGTCTTGTTGTCACTATCTTCCCTATGAAGTTTACTTCCCTTCTGTAGCAAACATTAATTTACATAGTAGGTAGTTTTAAAGATGGGTTATTTTACTATAAATACATGAAAACCCACCATTTCCATGTACTAGTAATATGAATTTTACAAATGTCTACAATTACATAACCATGAAAAGGTTACAATTTTCAAAATTAGCCTGCATATATTTACTTCCTTTCATTGTGCTTCTTGGTATCTTCCTAATTCTTGTTTTGTCTTTGATCCTCTCTAGTAGATATTTTTTAATGTGTTCAATAGACTGTTTTAAAAAGACAATGGTGAGGGCCCAGCTAGATAGCTCAGTGGATAAAGAGCGTGCTGGGATACCACATGGGAGGCCCCAGGTTCGGTTCCCGGGGACCTCTCCTAGCGGACAGACTGCCTTGAGAATGGCAAGCCGCCATGGGTGGGCCAGAACCGCCGTGGGAAGGGCAAAAAAAGCTGCCACGGACAGGGCAAAAGCCGCCACGGGCAGGGCAGGTCGCCCGTGAATGGAGCGCAGCCAGCCACCTGCGAACTGAAGCAAGAGCCGGCTGTGAATAGAAGCAGAAGCTGCCCACAAGCGGGGAAAGCCGCGCCTGCGCAGTGACCAAGTCTCGGCGCGTCGCCGCAATGGGGGGGAAGGGGAGATATGTAATAAAATAAATAAATCTTAAAAAAAAAAAAAGACAATGGTGAAGCACTGAAAGAGGGAGAGAAAGAGAATGGGAGAGCAAAGTGGGGTGGCAAGAAAAAGAATGAGGAATTTTTTGTAACAATGTAAATTTCTTATCATCAAAATACAGTATTATATATTTGTATTATTAATTGATATTTTATAGCCAAATAAATTAAATGAGAAATTATGATAAAATTTGTTTTGTGCATGAATGTTTTTACAAGACCTAGGCAAATCTAAATTTATCTGGGAATCCACTACAAATATGCTTACTCAACAAAGTGAAATGAACCTGTAAAGCAGGGGTCCTGCTTAATTCTGAATGCTTAACTAATATGGTTATTTCCTCTTCTCTGAAGTATACATCAAACATGTTGAATTAACAAATTTTAATCAGACTTGCATTTTCTCTATGATTAATTTCCAATTCTTCTCCTTTTACTTCAAAGGCTAGTGCTTCCAAACCTTAAAGGAAGAGGTCAACTATATTTTTTACAAACTCTACTGGATTATACACAATGAGGAACACTCTGCAACTCATTCTAGGAGGTCAGCATAACCCTGTTTTTTTTAACAAAGGTATAAACAACATTGTGGCCCATCATATCATATATATAGTTTTAAAAATCCTGAACAAAGTCAATATGTCATTAATAAAAACTTTAAAAGATAACCTCTAATCATTTCTATGAATTTGCCTATTCAAAATATTTCATATTGCAAATAATCCTGAGATTGATAAAATGATCAGATTAAGATTATCCTATTTCTATTTAAAGAACAGAGGGAGTAAAAAAGAAAGAGAAAGGTAGAAAAGAAGGAAGAATCTTGCATGACTCTAAAAATACATCCTGTCTATGAGTCTTTTGGTGGGTTTGTATCAACAGAGCTAGGTACACAAATTATATTAAAATTATAAAACAGAAAGGACAAATACCCATCCCACTCTCATCCATCATAGCTAAAAATGCTGAGAACCCTTATAAATATTACACTTCTTATTGGGTAGAATACAGTCCTTTACCTCAATAAGGAAACACTAAGTTTACAGTACAGAGACATCAGTATATGGTATAAAATTTGTGGATCAATATCAAATCACTATTATGCCGCTTGTGGTGATCTTTGAAAATTTTCTTTTTTTTATGTGGTTCTTCACTGTAATTTTATCCCATTATGCCAGATTTTCAAATACATGGGCAATTTCATATGGGATGAGCTACATGGCTTGCACTGCATCTGTGCCATGAAACAGGGGCCTGTGGAGAGGTATGGGGATGTCTCATCTTTTTTCCATCCTCAAACATAGCTTTCCATCTTTATCTGTAATATGTAAAATTTGTAATATGGATTACATCAGGATGAATGCGTCCCTTAATGTTTTTAGGTATATTATGAGAAGGGAAAGGGGAGTCCCAATCCCAGACCTATGGAATATTTAAGGCTTGGCAAGATCACCAATACTGAAAATTAACATATTCTTTCTTGACATAATGCATCTAAAGATTGAACTTCCCTGATGCTTTAATTATGCTGATATGAAACTCAGTTTGTCCCTCATTAGGAATATATTCAAGGCATTTCTAAGACTTGAACCTCCCTATCAATATGGAAACATATGCAAATTTATTTCAAAAATAGTAGGTTATTAGGCAGTCTATTACTACCCTGATGAATATATTAGCCTAAACTTAAATGATATTTTATCTAGACTTTGCCATCAACTTATTCTTACAAATATCACTCTTACAGAAATATTGGGTCTTACCACTCCCTAGCACATTGTGCCACCTCTGATGTGGCCTGCACTTGTGTCTAATGTAGCTTCATCTACTTTCCTTGGGACAATTCCAAGGAGATTTCTGCAGGACTAAACAAAGCATTTTAAGATATTGAGTCTTACAGGAGTAACTTGTTCTCTATTGTTCACATTGTTAACTTTTTTCTTTTCTCCCTTCCATGTCTCACTTTCTGCATTTCTTCATTTATTCCTCCTGTAATTATCTTGCAATTAGCACCATACACTCAAGAAAAATGAGATTAGTAAATGGGGATAGTTACAGATTTTAGCAATTTGATAATATTACTATAATATTAATGGAGAAGAGAGGGCAGCTGAAAATTGGTGTATATGTAGCAATATTTATGGATCTCAAGAAACTAGGTGAATGAAAGCCTTAACTATCAAAGTGAAATCTGTAACATACACATGCTCATTAAAACATACATTACATTTGCTTTGTGAAGATGTATGTCCTTTCATCCTCATAGAAGAGGTAGCCTATATATGAAGGAAAATTGAAGTGGAAGGAGGATTGAGGACTCATGATAATTATGGGATAAGGAATTAAGCCAGGATGAGCTCAGTTCGGTTGTGAGATTAAAAGAAATAAATAAAATAAAAGTAACAAGTATTCATAATTTATTTTATTTTTGAATATTTTAAAAACACTCTAGAGGATCTTCCTTCATCCTCAGACATAAAAGATGGAAGGAGCTATAGTGTAAAATGCTGAACAGTGAAATAATAGTTGGGAGATTAAAGTATACAACAAATAGTATATGCAAGTCAAGATATTTGAGAAAGGGTAGTACAAAAATAAAATAGGAAAGCAGGAAAATTGTACCTAAAAGAATGCTTCTCAGAAGAGAAGGGAAAGGAAACAGAAGGAGTTTTGAAGGAAATAATGGATGAAAACTTCCCAACTCTTTTGAGGGAGATGGATGTACATGTCCAGGAAGCACAATGCACCCCAAACAGTATAATCCCAACAGGCCAACTCCAAGACATATAATTGTCAAAATGTCCAATGCTCAAGACAAAGAGAAAATACTCAAGGCAGCAAAAGAGAACCATCACATACAAGGGAAGCAAAATAAGATTAAGTGCTGATTTCTCAGCTGAAACCATGGAGGAAAGAAGACAGTGGTATGATATAGTGAAGACACTTTTTTATTGCTGTTAGCTGTCCAATTTCCCCATGGTAAGTAGGATCAATCACCCTTGCCGGTACAGTAACTCCCATTTTGCCCATTGATTAAAAGGCATGAGGAGACAAAATGGTGAGTTTCCAGTTTTATATTCCAGTTGGAATCATTGTGTGTTCTTGTAGAAACATTCCTCCCTTTGTAGATGTCTTGGCAAGAAGATCATAAGGTCACTGGGATGGACAGGTAGCAAAGATATTGCTAGTGGATCATACCTGTAATATTGATTGGTGTCATTCCCATTTCCACCCTTGAACCTAGGCCCAAGAGTCCTGGCTATGGGAGAAACAGTACCAAAGAATACACATATAGCACTCTGAAAAAAATCTTATCCAGGCCTGCAGTGTCCTACCCTGCTAATATTGTAATTGAGACTTCAATAGGCCATTGCATGTTTCCATCACTCTAGCTGATTCAGGATATTGGGTTACATGGTAAGGCCAGTGAATCCCATGATTCATGAATCTCATGAGATTGGACCACATTTCATTTGTTGCAAAGTGATTTCCTTAAGGAAAACAATGTTGGTGAAATACCATGTTTGTGGACCTGGCACTTTATAAGCATATGATGGTAATTTTGGGAGAAGCATTATGTGAAGAGAAGTCAAATCAGTATACAGAGTAAATGTCCTCTCAGTAAGAACAAAGCACTGCCCCTTCCATGATGAAAATTGTGCAATGTAAGCCACCTCCCTCCAGGTAGCAGGGTGATCACCTTGGGTAATTGTGACACATCAGGGACTGAGTGTTGGTCTCTGCTGCTGGCAGATTGGACATAAACAAATGGCTGTAGCTAGGTCAAACTTGGTGATTTGAAGTCCAGGTTGTTCAACCCATGCATAACCACCATCCCACCACCATTGACACTTTCCTCATGAGCCCTATGGTGTATGACAAGAGTGGATGGGGGGAAAAGTTGACTGGCATTCAGAGAACAGTTCATTATATCCACTTGATTAATATATCTTCCTCAGCTAAAGAAACACGCTGGTGAGACTTGACATGGGATGCAAATATGTTCATGTCTTTCACCCATTCAGAAAATTTTATACTCATACTTCTCCCACAACCAATTAGTCTTCAATTTTCCAATCACATTCTTTCCAAACCTGAACTACCCAACCAAGGTACTGGCCATAGCCCATGAGGTGCATATGCACTTCTCCTCCAAGCAAAATAAACTATCAGGCATACTTCCTTTAGGATCTGCTCACTGGGTGGAATACCCTCACCAACCACCCTTCTGGGATGTTCCAAAAAGGTGTTGTAGTGTTGTAGCTGTCCACATTTTTACACTACCTTTTTATTGTGCCAAACCCTCTGTAAGCAATGCCCAAGTGTTCGCTTCTTATAAGAAACCACTTAAGGAGCCATAGCTGCAGGCTGAGAGAGAGAAGATAAGGTGGAAAGAGAGAAGGCCATGGGCATGTGAGCCACTTCTTCAGTAACATATTGGTGCCTTCTGGGCTGGCTAAAGCCTGACTTTGTATAAGCCACTTCCATTTGATGATGGAGTGATACAGTGCATGCCCAACTTAGTGGTTTTGAGTCAGACATTTCATGATAGGTAGCTCAGTTCTCATGATATTTGCATAGCTCAAAATTAAGCATTCAGTCTCTACTAAGGCCCAGTAGCAGACTAAAAGTTGTTTTTCAAAAGGAGAGTAATTATGTGCAAAGGATGGCAGATGTTCCAAAATCCCACATGTCTGCACTGTGATTATATTTAGGGCCCTGAAAAAGGTGCCAAACAACATTTCTGTTTGCTACTGACAATTCTAACACCATTAGATAAAATAAATCTTTATGGCCTAAATGACAAAGTAGTCTTCATGGCAGTCTGCCTGTTGCAGATCATCCTCTTTTACCAATCCTCACTCAAAACTAGCAGCTTTTTGGATTTCTTAATAAATGGGTCAGAGGAGCACACCCAAATGAAAAGTAGGTTGTCTCCAAAATCCTTAGAGATCAACTAGGCATTCTGCCTCCTTTTTGGCTGTAGGACTGGGACAAGAGCAATTGATTAGCTTTCACATGAAAGGGGATATCTTAATGTTATCCATCTACTAAATTAGAATTTCATTTGTGTGGGATCCAGGCATCCATTTGTTTTTCAAAATTATTCTAAGAGTCTTATGTAAATAACCAGTTACTAGTCTAAATGATTAATATATGTGATGCCCAAGACATGGAAAAACTATATAAAATTCAAAATATGAGACTTTTAACTCTAATAGACCTCTAACAGTCTAATGTTTTATCCCAGAGAATATTATATTATATGTCTACTTTTACTATTAATACTTCTTATCCATACATTTGCTCTGTCAGTGAGATTCTCAATGAGCTGAAATTATCTCTCATGCCACTTTGAAATGAAGCACATTAAAATTTAAGTAAGAAGCATGGTCATTTTTATTAAATATTTATAAATTGTCATAGGTTATACTGTCATATTAGTTTATTACCTATATATTTATCAAATTTTAAGTAGTTAATGAGGTTATATTTCCAGTAAGAGGAAACTGGATTTCAGGGAATTTAAGCTATTGACCTATTATTAATTACATAGGTAAAACATATCAGATCTAGGACTATGTACTATTAGATAATTATTAGATTACATTTCCATTACATTACCATGTGGCTTTTCCACTGAGGGTTCATTTTTTTTGTAGGAGCTATAATGCTCACAAGCATTTTCATCACATAGTTCATTGTTACAGAAACAATCCCTGGTATAATATAGGGAGGAAATCTCATTTTGTTTTCTGTTGCAGAAGATAGTTATTGTGTTTTCTCCTTGCTATTCCCCTGTGGACTTAAAATTATTTAGGTGATATAAGTATATTCAGAGTATATGGTAATTGAGTGGCCAATTCAGTTCTAGAGGTAAGAAGAAATTTTTCCTTCTTCTACACAATATTTTATTGTTTGTAAAACTGTTCTCGTGGACCTCTGTTACTTTAGGATATCAGTCTATATGAGAGTTGAGCAAATGGTTTGATTTGAGTCTTTCATATTGATAGTTTTTTAAAAATCCTTTCTGTCTATTTGTCTAGCTTCTACCACCTCTTATAGTAAAATCTGTGACACATGCATGCACACAAGCAGTTTAATTGTCCTGAAATATTAGTTAGCTGGAATACCCTCAGTCTGGATGAAATGGTTAAACTCCATATATTCTGTACCATGTTTCCATTTCCTTAGAATGACGTAGAGAATTTCTGTGTTGGGACATGATTTGCTAAAATACATCTTCATTTGTAAACCAATGTATTACTCTACAGAAATCAGTCACCAAGAATTTCCAGAAAATTATATTGCCAAGAGTTTCATAAGAATTTAAGTGAATCATACTTTTATTTCATTGGCATGTCCATAAGCAGAAAGTGGTAACAAAGATGAATTATTCTGGTCACTTATAGAATATTGGGATTCTTTGGATTTATTCACAATAAAATGATATTTATTATATATTTACTGTTCCATAAAAAAACATAAAGAATACAAAACTTTTGGTTTAAGGCACTTCATTTCTCCAATGATTTGATAAAAAACATGTGATATTATAAATTTCCATTGATTTATTTCAGATAAATAATGGAAATGATATTTCAATTTTATGCATCCTTCACATAATATCAACAATTTAAATTAATACAAATATTTCAATGCAGCTCAGAAATAAGCATTCTGTAATGACACCATGTTCATGAAGTTGAAAAAGACATGCTTGAAAATTTAGCTCATTATTAGTTTTTTTTTTTTTGAAAGATGAAGTTACTTTTCCAAGCTCACTCTGTCAATAGATGTTAAAATGGACATTTTATTCCACAGTTATATAAGCTATTAATACTCACAAGCTTCTTTTCTGACATACTTTTGAAGCAAAATTTAAAGTTATAATTTTGCTGACATTTCTCTAGTGTGTTAATCAAAATGTATTATGAAAAGCACTCCTTTAGTAGACTACCTACTGATACCTATTAAAAATTTGCTTATGGAGCAGATGGGGCTCAAGTGCCTGAGCATCCACATCCCACATAGAAGGTCCTAGGTTTGGTTCCCAGTGCCTCCTGAAAAAACAAAAACAAAGAACAAGCAAAACAAATGAAAAAACCAACTCAGGGAAGCTGATGAAAATTAAATGAATAAATTGTATCCTTCATTTGTTGACTAAATGAGTCTTTTTAAAAATCTGCAGGTTTAAATATTTGTTATCAAGTACAATTTGATCAATTTTCCACATCCTGCTCTTATATTAAATTATTTTAAAATTTTCAAATACACTGATTTTGGGAATTTTTAATCCAAAAATGTTATATGAGAAACACAAATATGAGTATTAGGCCTATATTTGCTACAATATGCCTGAAATACCTTTCCTTAATGACTGTATTTATGAAATATGAGTAAACACATTTACACCACAAGATTTTATTAAATTTAAAGAAGCAGGTTTTAAAATTATATAATTTAAAAATGTTTCCATAGTATAGTCCATGGTATATTGTAAGAGACAGAGAGAGATACAGAGAGAAATTTTTGGGATAGAAAGAAAGAGAATTAGGGGCTTTTTTAAAACAGAAATGTATTTTTTGTTCTACTCAAACAATATATTTTTACATAATTATATTATTTATTGATACGTTATTTTTTAACACAGACACTCAAACTAAATTAGAAATTATGATGTTCTTTTTGTGTTTGTTTTCATGAAACAATGTAAATTGTCTCAATATATTCAGAAATTGGAATTTAGTTTAATCATATATTTTTACTCTACTCTATCAAATCAACATATTTTTCTAATCACACAATTATGAAGCAGTTTATTCCATGTATTAGAATTATCCCTCACTAGGTCTGTGAGAGTTTTTCTGGGAAATAAGGACAGGCTGTTTTCTCAGTACAGTAATTTTAAGATGATTTGCACATTATTTTCTTGACATATGAACATTTCAATATGACAAAACCTTAATGTATTTCATTTTATTGATATAAATCATTTGTAGGTCAATGAATGCAGCCTGGCCCAGTGCATGGCAAATGCTTTACCTCTTTAAACCCTGGAGAAGAAAATGGTTGAAGAATTGTTCAAAAACCTTGGTCTATGACACACTGAGGAAATTCAAAAGTTACCTTGTCCACATTGAGCTCTTAAATATGGATCCTGGATTTAGTGTTCAATCACTAAGGCTTGCAGTTAATATATAGGTGCCTCTTTAACATTTTCTTTTTTGCCTTGCACTTGTTTTTTCATGTTAATAAATTGCCCATTTTGGTCCTTGCAGCTTGTTGTACCATTATTATTGTTATTCAAATTTTAACTTTATTACAATATATCATGCTTCTCTTTTCATATACTCATTATTCTTGTGAAGTCCTTGGATGAATTTTAGAAACATAATTTGTCAAGAGAAATCATGACCATTTCATATATCTTATATTTATGTAGTCTCTAAAATGAAAGTGGAATAAATATGACCCAATGATTAATAATAAAATTGTTTATACAAACTATTACTGAAAGAATTAAATCATGAAAGTTACCACAAGTTGTATTTGAATTCTGGTATTCTCTCTTATGCCATCAGACTGTTTCTCATTCAGTGAAGTGTGAAAAAACAAAGATGAGGAAATAATTGGGCTCTATTTTCACAGGATATTGTCTTGAGAACCTATACATATAGATGAAATATCAGGGTTTCCATCCAATCTGGATACATACAAGATTAAGTTGAAGAATATAACCATACTTATATTGATGGACGACTTCATGGTTGATTTTCAATTTTTATTTTTAAAGAAGCTTTAGATTACATAAAAGTTACATAAAAAATATAGGGGATTCCCCTAGGCCTCACTCACTCCCCCTCCTACACTTTCCCACATTAACAACATCCTTCATTAGTGTGGTACAATTGTTAAAGTTGATAAACACATATTGAAACATTGCTACGGACAGTGTAATATAGTTTACATAGTAGTTTACACTTTGTCCCACACAATTTTGGAGATTATGACACAATGCATATGGTCTGTATCCATAATTACAATGTCATTCAGGACAACACCAATGTCCTGAAAATATCCCCAAATTACACCTATTCTTCCCTCTCCCCACCCTCAGAACCTCTGGTGGCCACTGCCTTTACATCAATGATAAAATTTCTTCCATTACTAGAGTAATAATAAGTCTATAATATAAAAATAATGTCTAGTCCATTGTTCATTCACTAATCTTGAGGATTTGGGGATAGTGATGCCCACTCTATTTGTAATTGAGAGGAGGCTTATGTCTCATGGGGCAGATGGATAGAACTATCATGCAGTTGCAGACACAGTCTGTTCCTTAGGGTGGGCATTGCCCATCATCATCTCATTATTAGCTGTCTGGGTGTGTTCAATGAACTAGATAGTAGGTTTTACAACTCTGTTGAGATTCAGGGCTTGACTGAAACACAAACAGACCAAAGATTTAAGTCTCTGGGATATATATTTTTAAAGTGTATTGCTAATTGTAGGTTCAAATAAGAGGGTCAGAAGAACCATGTGTAGGGACATTATAAATGAGTGTAACTCTGCCACACTGGGGAACATAAATTCCAAAGTAAACCCACTGACAGGGTACCAGATTCCTGAGCTTGTCTGTCTAGATTAGAGTGTCTGGATGTCTCTATAGCCCTAAGTATTCCTGCTGTTTGAATCACTGTTTACTGTGGCAGTCAATGAGATCCTGTTGAGACATGCATAAGGTTAACCACTGGAATGACCTCCTGACTCACTTTAAAATCTCTTAGCAATAAAAACTCATTTGTATTTAATATTTCCCTTTTTGGTCAAGGTCTTTTTCCAGATGCATTGCTATTTGGTGCTTGGTAATAATCCCTTGGTGCCAAGGAGGCCCATCCCTGTATGTCATGTCCTACACTGGGGGGAAGGTAGTGTTTATATGCTGAGTTTGGCTTAGAGAGAGGCCACATTTGGAGGCTTTCATGAGGTAACTCTTAGACAATATATAATACTAGACTAAGTTTCAATTTCAGAAGAAAAATTTCATAAGTACAATACCAACTTATCTCCTTACACTGGTAGGAAATTTGGGACTGATTCTATTGGTCCTTGGGATTTCCCAGCTCCACAATCCCTGAGTGTGTTGTCATTCTTGGATGTATGTTATACTTCAATTGTCATGCCAATTTCCTGGTAGAGAATCAGTCCATTTTATTTTTTGGATGTGCAACACAGATGTTCCTTTTTATCTTTGGGACTACAGAGAGTTTTCTCTTGGCTGCATTGGTTTATGGGTGCTATGTAGCAATCTACAATCCACTCCTTTTATTAGTTAAGGATCACTCCAACTCTATATGCCACTCACCATTGTTCCCTATGTTAATGGTATTCTGCATGCTGCATTATAAACAGTTGCCACTTTTAACATATCTTTCTGTGCATCCAATGAAATTAGATATGTGTTTTGCAACATCTCTCCAACCTTTGCTATTTATTGTTCTGACACTCTCATCAACTAACTTCTACTTTGTGGGCTTTATTGAAATAGCACATGTATTAGTCAGCCAAAGGGGTGCTGATGCAAAATACCAATAATCGGTTGGTCTTTATAAAGGGTAATTATTTGGGGTAAAGATTATAGTTACCAGGACAGAAAGCATAAATTTCTTCCTTCATCAAAGTCTGTTGCCTCGTGTTGGAGCAAGACAGATGCTGATGTTTGCCAGGGTTCAGGCTTCTTGGGTCCCTCTCTTCCTCAGGGCTCAGTTCTTCTGTTTCCTCCACAAGGTCAGCTGTACACTATGAGCCTTTCTAGGTTTTGCCTCTCTCCACAAGGCCAGCTGTGAACTGTCCAGTGAATGGCTCATCTCTTTTTCTGGAGCCTTCTCTCCTTCCTCATCAGAACTCCAACATCAAAACTACTGCAACTCTATCCTTTGCCATGTCTTTTATCTTTGGGACCCTACCCACCAAGGGGCGGGGCTCAATACCATACTAACATGGCCCAATCAAATTCCTAATCATAACTCAATCATGCCCAGATGAACAGACCAGTTTACAATCAAATATATCTTTTTGAAATTCATAACTATATCAAACTGCCACAGCACTTATACTAATTGTCTTGATCTCCTATGATTTCATTCTCTTGGTCATTCTGAAGATGCATTCAGCTGAAGGTGGATGGAAAGAATTTTCCAATTATGGCTCTTATCTAACTGATTTGACAATTTCTCATGTTATTATCCTGTTTATGTGTATGAGGCCAAGTTCCAGCTATGCTTTAGGCCATAATAAGTGTCTACATTTTTTCACTATTGTTATTTCCAGGTTGAACACCATCTTCTTTGGTTTAAGGAACAAAGATGTTAAGGAGGCAATGAAAAATTGTTTAATAGAAATTGGTATATAAATAAACCACAATTTTAGCATTCCATAAAACTTGAATGTTATATATTAATTCATACCTCTATGGCCAAAAACTAGGGAAGAAAACATTTTCTATTTAGTTAGTAGAATTTGCATCTCTTAGAATAATTCCAAAGAAGGTAATACTCTGTCCTCCAATGAAACATTTTACATTTATTGGCAAATTGAATTCTCTATATGCCTATGATTTTGTTCCAATTTATCCATATTAGTCACTAATTTATATTGATATTATTAGTATTTGTGTAATTTGTTTTTCACTCACTATAATGAAGGAAGATATCAGGAAATGACAGCTTTATATAACCACACATGGTTTTTAATAAATCCCAAGCATTCATTATGAAATTAATTCCCCATCTTGGAATTCCTCTGAAGGACTCACTAATATTACTGCACTTCCTCAAATGGCCTTACAATTTTGGACCCATCCAGCCCTCTGCACATGCATTTTGCCTTCTTTCGCTCAGCACAACAAATATTTATCCCATTATTTCCTTCCCACCATCTAAGTAGATGAGATCAGTTATAACTATAATGACTCTGAGGTTCTATTACATTTTTTTAACATGGACTATCAGTAACATCTTATTCATAATGGTGAAAAATTAGAAACAACCAAAATTTCCAACAATAGGATGATATTATAAATGTTTGCTTTACATATGGAAAAAATAAACTACTGACTAATTGTTCTACTTCAAAGGTTCTATTAATTTGAGATTCTTTGCAACAATCTTTCTTTTTTCTACAAGTGTTTTCTTGTGCTTAAATGGGACACGTAAGTAGAGGTATGGCTTTGACTGACAATTGCAGACTTGATGAGCTGTGTCTGGTGTTCCCCCCAGTGAGCCATTCCTCTGATGACCTCCAGAGATAACTGCATCATATGGTGTAACGGTTTGAGTTTTATGTAATTATGAATTCCAAAAATATAAATTGGATTATGCTTGTAAACTCATCTGTTCATCTGGGCATGCCTGGTTTATGATTAGGGCATTGACTGGGCTGCAGTGAGTAGGGCGTTGAGCCCCACCCCTCAGGGGGTGTGGTCTCAAGTTTAAAAAGCAAGACAGAGAATTGGAGAGAAACAGATTTGAGAAGCAGTTCTGATGTTGGAGTGAGCCATTCACCCGATAGTCTACAGCTGGCCTTGTGGAAAGACGCAAAGCATAGAGAGCCTCATGGTCTACAGCTGAACTTGTGGAGGAAATAGAAGCTAAGCCCAGAGAGAAATGTAGCCCCGGGAACAGAAAAACCTAGAAGCGTGAACACTGGAGACGTCGGCAGCTGTCTTGCTCCAACACATGGACTTTGGTGAGGGAATAACTATATGCTTTGTGGCCTGGTAACTGTAAGCTTCTATCCCAAATAAATACCCTTTATAGAGACTGACCAGTTTTGGTATAGTTCAAAAGGCACACCTGTGGCTGATGTAAACATATGGTTAATGGCTTGTTGAATAACTTCCAAACTAGGGACCATCACCAAATTAGGAATTGCAAGATAGACTTCAGTTTTAAAAAGGAAATAATAGCACCTGACTGCTTTTGCCTGTAATGGCTTGCAACAAATATTCTTCTTTTCATTGTCTCTGAAGATAACCACATAGCTTTTTTAAGATTGTCTAATAACTGGTGACACAAAAACACAAAGACCTCTTTATATTCCTTTTAAAATTAATCTTCTTTATCGTTAACCTCAACATCACTCACAATATTAACCTCATAATTAGTGCTTTCCCCCTCCTCTGTTTCACTTCCAAAAACAACATGTTTTTGCTGTTCTGGCAATTGTTTTGATTTTCTCATTTTTAGTTTCATAAATTTTCTTAAATAATGATATAAGTTCTCTATACCTTCTTCCACATGTTTATTTTTGTGGTTTAAAATGTCAGCCCATTCATTTGTATATATTTCCTTGAAGGTCAACAAATCTACTCTGGTAGCACTACTTTCAGGCAGGGAAATTAACACCATTTTGTCCATCTCTTTAGAACTACATCAATAAGCATTTCATACAAAACACTGACCTTCTTTAAAAGTTGATTGAACATATCCAAAACTAAACCAACATCTTGAAAGAAGCTTTCCAATGTTAAAGACAACCATGTTAATATTGTGAGCCCTTGTCTCAACACAGTTCTACCTTTTAAATTTTAGGCATCATCAAGTTAACAAGCACAGAAGTAACTTCCTGGTATAGTTTATCATAATACTGCAGCAAGACCCTGCAAATATAGTTTGCTTTTGATTTATTTTCCAATTTTAGAAATTTCTTTGCCTGTTCTGGTACATCCAGCTTCATTTTTATAATGCACTTAGATTCCCTAACAACTTCCATAATTTTTGGATCAAAATTAACCAGCAACTTTCCTGATTCTTGATGTCACACAAAAAGTGTGGCTTGTAATGCATACTGTAACTGTGAAATCTCTTTGTCCTAGTCTATGTGACAAACCACCTCAAATTACACCAGGATGTTGGAAATTTAGTTACACTGACAAATGTTGAATTTACCTTCCAAGCTTTACAGAATTTTTGAGTTTGTAAAGAAATAGTTGATGATTTCACTTTTTCAACAATGGAGCTTCCTCACCTGTTTTGGTCAGCCAAAGGCGTGCCCCTTGAAAATATACCAAAGATTGGTCGGTCTTTATAAAGGGTATTTATTTGGGGTAGAAGCTTACAGTTACCAGGCCACAAAGCATAAATTTCTTCCCATACCAAAGTCCACGTTTTGGAGGAAGATGGCTGCCAACGTCTCCAGGGCTCAGGCTTAAGGGTTCCTCTGTTCCCGGGGCTGCATTTCTCTCCGGGCTTAGCTTCTGTTTCCTTCAGGAGTTCAGCTGAAGATTATGAGATGCTCTGCATTGCGTCTCTCCACAAGGCCAGCTGTAGTCTATCCGGTGATCGGCTCACTCCAACATCAGAACTGCTTTTCAAAATCTCCTTCTCTAAATCTCCTCTCTGCTTCTCTCAAATCTCTGCTTCTACTTGAGACCACCCCCACCGAGGGGTGGGGCTCAACGTCTCACTGATGTGGCAATTAACGCCCTACTCATAACTTAATCATGCCCAGATGAACAGATGAGCTTACAAACATAATCTAACTTATATTTTTGGAATTCATAATTAATTCAAACTCAAACCATTACACTCCACCCCCTGAATTCCAAAAATATATTACAATATTCAAAAAACCTTAAGTTAGTAACAATTTCAGGTACAAAATCATATC
>PVKH010014791.1:0-16345 GCA_004027955.1 Chaetophractus vellerosus
CTTTGCCATGCCCGTGGGGGCTCCGCCCTGCCCGTGGTGGCTTTTTGCCTTGCCCACTGCGGCTTTTGCCCCGCCCACGGCGGCTTGCCTTTCTCAAGGCCGTCTGCCCGCTCGGAGAGGTCCCCGGGAACCGAACCCAGGGCCTCCCATGTGGTACACCGGCGAGCTCTTTATCCACTGAGCTATCTAGCCGGGCCATTGCCTACATGGTTATTGATGAGAAATCAGCACTTAATGTTATTGGGTATGCCTTGTAGTTTATGCATCATTTTTCTCTTGCTCCTCTCACAATTCTGTCTTTGATATTCTGATTTGTATGTGTCTTGGAGTTGGTCTATTCAGATTTATTCTAATGGGAATATGTTGTGCTTGAACATGGATACCTATATCTTTCAATAGGGTTGGTAAATTTTCTACTATTATTTCTTCTTATATTCCTTCTGCCCCCTTTCCCTTATCCTCTCCTTCTGGGATAGACACAATACTTATGTTTGCACATCTCTTGCTCTAATTTTGTTACTTGAGACCCTGTTCAATTTTTTCCATTTTTTCTTCATCTGTCCTGTTGTATGTTCATTCTCATAGCCCATGTCTTCAAGCATACTGAACTTTTCTTCTGTCTCTTCCAATCTGCTGTTATGTGCCTCCAGTGTATTTTTTTAAAGATTTATTCATTTATTTCCCC
The DNA here is from genome assembly GCA_004027955.1 of Chaetophractus vellerosus. Lineage (NCBI taxonomy): Eukaryota > Metazoa > Chordata > Mammalia > Cingulata > Chlamyphoridae > Chaetophractus > Chaetophractus vellerosus. The sequence goes on from PVKH010014791.1 coordinate 686, forward strand.
CCTCCCTGAGATAGCTCCCTCATCTGTCTGCTCATTGTTTTGTGCTTGTGTCTGCTCACTGTGTTTGCTCATCTTCTTTAGGAGGTACCTGGAACTGAATCCAGGATCTCACATGTGGGAAATGGGCACCCAATTGCTTGAGCCACATCTCCTCAATGCTTGTTTTTTTCTCCTCATTATGTCAGCTCATTGCATCATCTGGTTTCATCAGCTCATATTCTTGAGGAGGCTCTGGGAACTGAACCCAGGACCTCCCACATGGGAGGCAGGCACCCAACTGATTGAGCCACATCCACTTCCTCCAGTGTATGTTTTATTTAATTTATTGTGCCTTTCATTCCATATCATCTGCTGTTTTTATATGTATGCTTCTTTCATTCCCATAAGATTTGCTATTTTTATATGTATGCTTTCAAATTCTTCTTTGTGCTCACACAGTGTCTTCATATCTTTAACCTCTTTAGCCATCTCATTGAATTTACTAAGATTTATTTGAACATCTATGAGTAGTTGTCTCAACTCCTATTGCCATCTGGAAGCTTATTTCTTCCTTTGGGCCATGTCTTCATGTTTCTTGGTATGTATTGAAATTTTTTGTTGGTGTCTTAGCATCTGGATAACTAGGTGTATTTATTCTTCGTGCAGATTGTCTCTTAAGTTTAGGGCTTCCTTACTCTTTCTTCCTTACTGGTTGTGTAGTGAGGAACCAGAAAAGCCTATTCAACAAATTGTGCTGGGAGAACAGGATATTCATCTCCAAAAGAAACATGACCCCTATCTCACACCATATCCAAAATTAGCTCAATATGGAGAGATGGGGGCAAGCAAGTGGTTGAGTAAGGTATTCAAACAGCTGATCCTACAGGGCAGATAGCAATTTAAATAGAGCTATCTAAAGCATATTTTTGGGGGCTCAGGAGACCAGAAGAGCATCCTGTAGCATCCTTGAAAGAATGGAAGGAGGAGAATTCCCATCTGCATTTAAGATTTGTGATTACAGCACTCTACACTGTGGAGTTGGTAAGCTGTGGAGGGTGAAGCTGCCCACATTACCCCTGGAACTGAGGAAGCTTCTCCCAACTTTCTCCTCTGCCAGGGTAGGGACAGTGCTGCAGCGGTGTATAGTAAACCAATCTGTGAAAGGCAAGACAGTCTGTATTTCCCAGAGAGACTGATGAATCTTCACACCCCTTCCTCCCATGCTGAGGTTGGGGTTGGAGTTGCAGGTGTCATCAGGAATCTTTGTCATATGTTTCCAAAATGATCACAGTTGCCCAGGTAGACTGTTGTAGCAAGGACCCCTCTCCTCTTCTGCCAGGGGTGGGGATGGACCCTCCAGCATGCCCAAAAATCCAAATGGTTTGGGCAATTGCCCTGAGAGGCTGAAGGAGTACTGTCCCTTCTGTACTTTAGGGTTTGGGGATGGAACTGCAGGCATGCAACAGTTCAGTCCATATCAGCCAAAGGTACATGTTATTGTCTGGAGCAGCCAAGGAAACATCAGTCCTCTCCTATCTTATTGAGGGGTGGGGATGATACAGAAGCACCCAACAGTTCAGTCCCTTTAGGCCAAAAGTACCTGCCATTGCCTGGAGAGGCTGAGGAAACAACAGCCCCCTCCTATTCTATTGGGCAGTTGTGGTACATCCACAGGCACTAAACAGTTCAGTTCATGCAGGCCAAAAGTGCCTTCCATGCCCATAAAGGCTGAGGAAACAATAGTCCCCTCCTGTTATTGGAGAGTTGGGATGGATCCACAGGCACCGAACAATACAGTCTGTGTGTCCAAAATTGCCTGCTGTTGCCCAGAAAGTCCGAGGAAACACAGCTCCCCTCCTACGCTACTTAGGGGTAGGGATGGTGATACAGGTGTCTGATTATTCAGTTTGTGTGGGCAGAAAGAACCTGCAGTTACCTAGAGAGGCTGGGGAAATATCACTCTCTCTTGTCCAATCAGGTGAGCCACAGGCACCCAACAGTTGAGATCATGCAGGCCAAAAATATCTGCAGTTTCCCTGAGAGGTTGAGGAAACTCCAGTCCCCTCCTATCCTATGTGGTGTGGGGGTAGAGTCCCAGGTGCTCAACAAACCAGTTTGGGATGAATGGGCCTAGAGTTGCCCAGAGAGGTTGACGAAACCCTTCCTATCATATTGGGGTTGTTGATGGATCCTCAGGTGTCTGACTGTCCAGGCTGTGCCAGCTGAAAGTGCCTGCAATTGCTTGGAGAGGCTGCAGCTGGCTTCTTTCTGCCAGATTTGGGGCTAGAGCCTATGCTAGCTAGGGCTGCAATTTGATCTGTGTGGAAAGAAGCTGACCTCTACCATCTCTATGATTTTAAATAGCCCCACTTACCCTCATGCCAGGGACAGAGTTAAAATAGTGGCTACCAGGCTCTTTTTAACTTGGACAGTTTCAAACATTAGCTGTTATTAGGATTATATTTTAGCCAGCCGAATTTATTAAGCAGTAGCTAAAGTTGGTGCCCAGCCGTCTTTTCCTCTCCCTATTTTGGGAAATGGACTATCAACTCCAGCCACAGAATAGCTCCTGAGGTGAATTGTGTCACCAGTGGAAGATGGGCACTGGCCTCCACAGTGTGGAGTGCTGTAATCACAAATCTTAAATGCAGATGGGCATTTTCCTCCTTCCATCCTTTCAAGGATGTTACAGGATGCTCTTCTGGTCTCCTGAGTCCCCCAAACATATGCTTTAGATATGGCTCTGTTTAGGTTGCTAACTGCCCTATAGGATGAGCTGTCTGTTCAAACACCTTACTCAGCCACTTGTTGCCCCATCCATTTTGAGCTAATTTTGTATATGGTGTGAGACAGGGCTCATGTTTCTTAGTTTTGGAGATGTATATACAGTTCTCCCAGCACAATTTGTTGAATAGACTGTTTTGGCTCAGCTTTGAGGGCTTGACAGCTTTGTTAAAAATCACTTGACTATAGATGTGAGGGACTATTTCTATGTTCTTGGTATGGTTCCATTGTGCAGTCTATCCATGTCTATGTCAGTACCTAGCTGTTTTTCCACTTGAGCTAAGTTATAAGAGAGAAGATGCAAATAAATAAAACCAGAAATGACGGGGGACATTATCATGGACCAATAGAGATAGAGATCATGAGAGGATATTATGATAAACTGCATGCCAAAGAACTAAACAATGTAAATGAGATAGACAAATTCCTAGAAACACATGAACCACCTACACTGACCATAGAAAAAATAGAAGACCTCAACAATCCAATCAGAAGTGAAGAGACTGAAACAGTCATCAAAAACCTCCCAAAGAGAAGCATATGTGATTCAAGAAGTTGAGCACCAGCTTCCCCCAGGTTCAATCTCTGGCCACAGTACCTCAAAAATAAAATCTTCCCAAAGATGAAATTCCCAGGACCAGATTGCTTCATAGGTGAATTCTACCATTCATTCAAAGACAATGTAATACCATCTTGGTCAAGCTCTTCCAAAAATTGAACAGGAAAGAAAGCTACCAAACACATTCTTGAAGCCAACATCGCCCTAATACAAAAGCCAGATAAACATACTACAAAAAAAAAAATTACAGACCAATATCTCTAATAAATATAGATGTAAAAATCCTTAACAAAATACTAGAAAACAGAATACAAAAGCACGTTAAAAGAATTATTCTCCACAATCAAGTGGGTTTTATCCCAAGTGTGCAAGCGTGGTTCAATACAAGAAAATGAGTTAGTATAATAAACCACATAGATAAATTAGAGATGAAAAATCACATGATCCTCTGATTGATGCAGGAAAGACATTTGACAAAACACAGTATCATTTCTTGTTAAAAAGTACTCCAAAAGATTGGAATAGAAGGCAGCTTAATCAGTATGTTAAAATAAATATAAGAAAAACCCACATATAGCTTTTTACTCAATGTCAAAACTCTGAAAGCTTTCCCACTGAGATCAGGAATAAGGCAAGGATGCCCACTGTCACCATTGCTATTGAATATTGTGCTAGAAGATCTGGCTAGAGCTAGAGCTAGATCTTGTATTGAACGACCCTAGCTAGAGCAATAAGGCTAGATAAATAAAAGTCACCCAGATAGGGAAGGAAGAAGTAAAACTTGCACTATTTGCTGATGATATGTCCTATATCTAGAACATCCTGGAAAATCTACAACAAAGCTACTCGAACTAATAGGTGAATTCAGCAAAGTTTTGGGGTACAAGATTAATACGCAAAAATCAATAGCATTTCTATACACTAATGTGCAATCTGAGGAGGAAATCAGAAAAGGAATTCTATTATAACAGAGACTAAAGCATTAAAATCTTTAGGAATAAACTTAACCAAGGACATATAGGACCTGTATTCAGAAAATTACAAAACAGTGCTAAAAGAAACAAAAGAAGTCTTAAAGGAATGGGAAGACATTTCATGTTCATGAATTGGAAGAATAAATATGGTTAAGAGGTCAATTCTACATAAAGTCATTTATAGATTCAACACAATCTCAATAAAAATCCCAACAGCTATTTTTGTACAAACTGAAAAAACAATTACCAAATTTATTTGGAGGAAGTCCCTGAATAGTCAAAGATGTTTTTACAAAGGAAAAATGAATTTGGCAGACTCTTACTTCCTGACTTTAAAGCATATTGCTCAGGTAAGGGGTAAAAACAGCATGGTACTGGAATAAACACAGACAGATTGATCAATGGAACAAAATTGAGAACTCAGAAATAGACCCACACATCTACAGTCAATTTATTTTTGACAAGGTTGTTAAGCCCAATCAGCTGGGCCAGAACTGTCTTTTTAACAAGTGGTGCTGAGAGAACTCAATAGCCATATCCAAAAGAAAGAATAAGGACCCCTATCTCACAAATTCAAAATTAATTAACTCTAAGTGGATCAAGGACCTAAATATAAAATCAGCAACCATAAAACTTCTAGAAGAAAATACAGGAAAGTATATTCAAGATATAGTGTGGTAAGTGGTAGTTTCTTAAACCTTACACTAAAAGCTCAAGCAACAAAAGAAAAAAAGTAGATAAATGAGACCTCCTCAAAATTAAACACTTTTACACATCAAAAGACTTTGTCAACAGGGTGAAAAGTCAGCCAACTCAATGGGATATCTGATAAGGGTTTAATATCCATGATATATAAAGAGATCATACAATTCAACAATAGACAAACTACCCAATTAAAAAGCAGACAAAAGATTTGAAAAGACAATTATCCAAAGAAGAAATACAACTGACAATCACCTGAAAAAATGTTCAGCATCACTAGTGATTAGGTAAATGCACATTAAAACTACAATGAGATATCATTTCACACCTATTAAACTGGGCCCTATTAAAATTCAGAAAACTTTAAATATTGAAAAGGATGTGGAGAGACAGGAGCACTTATTCATTGTTTTGGGGAATGTAAAGTGGTACAGACTGGAGAAGTGTTTGGCATTTCCTAAGGATGTTGAAGATAGACTTGCCATGTGACCCAGCAATACTGTTACTTGGAATATACCTAGGAAAACTAAGTGCAGTGTCACAAGCATACATCTGCACACCAATGTTCATAATGGTGTTATTCACAATTGCCCAAAGTTTGAAACAACCCAGGTGTGCATTAATAGATGAATGGATACCCAAATTGTGGTGTAAACACACGATGGAGTATTATGCACCTTGAGGAAAAATGTCATGAAGCATATGACCACATGGATGAACCTGGAGGACATTATATTGCTTGAAACAAGCCAGGCACAAAATAACAAATGCTGTATGATTGTACTATTATGAACTAAATATATGGTGTAAACTCATGGAATTAATAATTAGAATATAGGTCACCAGAAAACAGAATGATGGTAGAGAATGGAAAAGCTGATGGTTAATCTGTGCAGAAGTGGTTAAAAGGCTTTTTTAAATCTTTGGAAGTGAATGGCAGTGGTGAGAGCATTTCATAGTGTTTGTAACTACCAGAGCTATTATATAGGTATGAGAGTGGCCAAAAGAAAAAATCTAAAGTCATGTTTATTATTAGAAGGCAAGCTAAAAATTGTAATATGGGTCCCTATAACATAGTGAAACCACATGTAAAATACCAATATGGGTGATATTGCATGTATATATGGCTGTTTTCCAAAATATAAATACAAATATACTAGATAGAAGGAAACAAAAAAGCAGCTAAGTACAGAAGGTGAAGCATAGATTAAGAGGTTATGAGTTTTGTTTAATTGGTTATTTTCTGTTTTTTATTTTTTCTGTAATAATGAAAATGCTCTAAACCAGATTGAATTGATGAATGCAATTGTACACTTTGGATGGATTTATGCTTTATTAATATGTATCAATAAAATTTAAAAAATAATGTGAAGATGAAGAAATATGAACATTTCTTATTGACATTAATGTTGTAACAAAAATGAAACAGGTTAGTGATATGGAGCATGTACGAAGGTAGTGTTAATGAAGAGGCCACATAGTACTCTCTAGGACCTTTTATTATTACCACCTCTCCTTAGATAAAATGAGAAATGTGTTTTTGTAGGGAAAAAATAAATTTAAATACTTGAGTATTAAGAATGTTTATAGTTTTTTTTTTTACTAAGAATTTGAATTTATATCTGAATTGAAATGAAGGATTTCACTTTTCATTAATATCCTAATTTTAGTGGATTTTTAAACTCTTAATATAGTTTTGGAAATATTCCTGGGAAAACCTTCTGAGATATATAAACCTATACTGATAGATATGTATGATGATATATTTCTTTCATTAAAATATGCAGTTGTATAAGGTGTGAGAGATATGGCTATCCAGTTCTCCCATCATCATTTGTTGAACACGTCCAGATGGGATGGCTTGACAATCATGACAAAAACCACTGTGTGTTTTTTTTTTAAGATTTTAAAATTATTTTGTATTTTTAAAAAACTTTAGATTACATAAATGCTACATAATATAGGGGATACCCATATGCCCACTCCCTCCCACTCCCCAAATTTTCCACAATAACAACATCCTTCATTAGTTGGTACATTTGCTACAATTGATGAACACATATTAAAGCATTGCTGTCAACCATGGACTATAGTTTACATTATAGTTTACACTCTGTCCCACACAGTTTTGTAGGTTATGACAAAATATATAACAACCTGTATCCATCATTGCAGTGTCATGCAGGACAATTCCAGTGTCCCCAAAATGCCCCCATATTACAACTATTCTTCGCTCTCCCTCCCTTCTGAACTTCTGATGGCCACTACTTCCACATCAATGATAAAAGTTCTTCCATTGCTGTAATAACAATAAGTCCATAGTAGAATAAGTATACTTTAATCCATTGTTCATTCCCCGATCTTGAAAATTTTGGGAAGGTGATGCCCACTCTGCCTCTAATTGAGACTGGCCTTAGATCCCATTGGGTAGATGAATGGAACTATCTCACTTGCAGTTGCAGACACTCTCTGTTCCTTGGGATGGGTATTTCCATTCTGCTTTTATGAAAACCAGTCATTTTTTCTTAGAACAAAACACACTCTCTTAAACAAACTTTTCAAATTTTAATTAGCCCTTCCACAAACCTTTCACTTCTTTCAATATCCATTCAAGTCTCACATTCCTCATTCCATTTTGTGAAGAAAAATAAACTATTCTTTCCAATTTAGGCAAAAAAAAAATTATGAGGAGGTTTGTAGTAACTTCATTAGTCAAAACTTAAAATTTTCATCATTTTAAAAATTTAATGCATATAATCCTAATTTATCTTATTAGCATCCATACTTATTTATTAATATAAGCACTTATTTAATTTTTTGGCCATTTGAATAGAGCTCTTTTAAGAATTTTCATTTATCAATTTAATATTACCATCCAGAGGTATCAAAATATACACTGAACAAACACAAAGAGTTATGACACACCAACAAAAACATAAAGCTTATTAATTTGACCTATTATTCTTACTCCTACAGTATGACTGTCTTCAAGCCCTCCATGATTTCACATCTCTGATTTTGCTGCTTTTGAGATTTCTTCTGTAATCTTTGCTGCCATAATATGCAAGCTCAGTTTTGGAAACACTTTTATTAGTAATCAGCAACCAGTTAGGGATATTTGAGTAGTACAAATTATGCAGTTAGGCTCTACTTTAGCATTTTAGACAGACATTTAACACATGTATCTTGGATTATCACTCTTTAGGGGTACACTTAGGCTTGAAGTTCAGGAGTAAGCTTTTGATTCAAAACTGAAAGTTCCTTGTTAACACCTTGATAAAAATTCTCATCAAAATAAAATGTGACTAAAACTTAAAACACTACCAAAGTAACATCCCATTCAAACTTTTCTACAGTTTACACAAGTATTATGAGCTTTCAGGTTGCAGGCTTACAAAAGCTGCTAACATTGTTCTACTCTCTTACTTTCATAAAGTTGTCCAATTCAAAAGTTACTAAACTTTAACAGCACTAATTTTTATCATTATGGCTATACAGGCCCAATTAGAATTAGCATGGAAGGAAAACAGAGAACATTAATGTTGCTAAGTTTCTCTGCTCTTCCAGCAGTTTAATTCTGTCATCCCCCACACCCCCAGCCACATCTTTCAGGCAATAGGGGGTTGCACAGTTGCTGCTGGAATAGTTTCCTTATCTTAGTTAACACTTTAGCAGAATGTTTTCTTACAAGCATGATTTCACTGGTAGTGCATTACTTAGCGCTTCTGCTTGTGTGGGAAGTTGATCTGTGATTTAGCCTTCCTTTGCACAATTTAACATGATTTAAAGATTCTTCTGTAGTTTTTACATCTGAGTCACTATCTCCAGCTTTAGTTGCTCAGAAAGTCCGGTCACTAAAGCAGAGGTGGAAGTCTGTAAATTCCTTTCTAATTATAATTCTTCTTTCCTTTCACCTGCACATTTTGACAGGCCTTTGCCTGCACCTGTTCTTGTGCTTCCTTTGGTTTCTTAGTTAAATGCTCCCTCTGATGCACCTGCAGCAGTCAGAGATCTTGCTCCAACTATTAAGTCTTCTTCCACTCACCTTGCCTTTGCTTTGGCTGCTGACATCTTGTTAGTACTATCAAGCAAGGTAAGGAGGAAGGGTCATGCAATGGCTTCAGCCACTGCACATTGCTCTTTCTTAATAAAAGCATATAACTGCAAAAATCCAGTGGGAGTGTATGGGGCAACCCCAACTCCCTCACAGGGCCTTAATCATCTCTCAACTGGGCAACTTTGTACCTTACAGAAGTGCATGACCGCCCCAGGATCCAACCTGCAGCAGACTCCCCATGTACTGTAGGGTCTCCCCTACAGTGTCTGGAATGCCTGGCATGCTTTCAGCCACCTTATCCCTGGTGGGATTCTCTGGAACATCCTGCCAACTATGCCAATTGTAACACAGGAGGGTTGACCCTGGTAAGGCAAAACAAATACTTTTGATATTCCAAAGAATCCACACAGAAGCTGTAAGACTAGCAGCAGCCATACTTTATTTACTCACATGTCCTGATGATGATGGTTGGGCAGTGACCACACCCACACAGTGGGGGAAACAAAGCTTATATAAGGCAACACAGCACAAAGAGGGGGTGTGATGGTTAAGCTAATGTGTCAACTCAGCCAGGTCATCGTGTCCAGGTATTAGGTCCAGCAAACACTGGGCTAATTGTAATACAAGAGCATTTATGGACTTCGATCACCGGTGAGTTTACTGCATGGATGGCTGATTACATCTGCATCAATCAGGGAAATTGGATCAAGAATGGATGACGCTTTGATCCAATCAGTTGACTGCCTTAAAAGGGGAAGTGATTTCAACATTCAGAGAGAATTTCCCAACTCGTCTTTTGATAGCCAACTTCTCCCAGAAACTCATCAAGGACCTTTCATTGGTCTTTCATCTGAGCCCCTGGCTTGCAGCCTCCCTGCGGAACCTGGATTTGTGGATCCCCATGGTCACGTGAGAGACTCTTATAAAATCTTATATTATTGAGAGATATCTTCTGTTGATTCAGTTTCCTGAAATAACCCTGACTAATACAGCTGGTACCAGGAGTGGTTCTTGAGGAACAGAGTCTTAAACATGGGATGTCTGAGGTGGTTCTCTACTCTAATTGGGCTCAAGGGTGCTAATGACTCTCTTTCCAATAATGAAGAGGTTGCTAAGAGTCCATGGCATGAGCTGGCAATAGAGATACGCAAAATAGCCTCACTGGGTTCCCGTACTTCCACACTTATAAAAAGCAAGGATTTGATGAGAGTGTTTCCAATACCTTAACCAAATTTTGTGGAGTAAAAAGTATAATGCTGTTGGCTGGCTCCTCCTATATACTCTGGATACAGTTAAAAAAGAAAGGGATGAGCTAAAGTCTTCAAATTTGGATCTTAAATGCTGCATGAATGATATGAATGTTTCTATGTGTGCCTTGAAAGAAAATCCTTTCTCCTATAGCCAAATACTTGAGATGTCTGAGAATCAAACCCAGACGCTCATTGAGTAGCACAACTACAGAGGAAACTAAAATCTCAACCTCGCAGGGTTTCTGCAATTAAAGTGAAGGCATTGATTGGAATGGAGTGGAACTCTGAGGATTGGGTTGGAGACATATGGGATGATGATAATATTGGTGGGCACATTGGAACTCTAAACTCTGCTGGGACTTTACCAGATAAGCCTGTGATGGCCTGCCCTGTGGAGACCACAAGTTGTCAACCTTGTATCATTGAGCCTCCAGCCTGCCCCAGGGAGTCCGAACCTCCTTCCAGCTCTGAGGTGGGTACCAGCCAAACTGAAGCCTGTACTGCGCAGCCTCTGGCCTGCCCCAGAGAGTCTGGACCTCCTCCTAGCCATGAGGCAGGTACCAGCCAAACTCCAGCATGCACTGCCCAAATTCCAGTCTGCCCTAAGGAATTTGCATTTGAACCCCTGCTTGAAGAGGTTAATCCTGTCACACCAGAAGAAAATGCAAAGGAATTCTCTGAAGTCAGTAGCCTGCAAGACATCTCTAATCCTTCTCCTTACCCACCCACCCCCACCTCTCCTGTCTTCCTTACTTATTACTAGACTAAAATCACAACAAGCCCCAGAGGTGAAATACAAAATGTGATCCATGAGGAAGCACTCTATACGCTGAAAGAACTGCATGAGTTTTCTAACTTATATAGACAGAAATCAAGGGAATATGTGTGGGAATGGATATTAAGTGTATGGGATAATGGTGGAAGCAATATAAAGTTGGATCAGGCTGAATTTATTGATATGGACCCACTAAGCAGAAATTCTGGATTCAACACTGTAGCTCGAGAGCCTAGGAAGGGCTCTAACAGTTTGTTTGGGTGGTTGACTGAAACATGGACCAAACAATGGCCTGGCATGCATGATGCTGAGATGCCCAATTTGCCATGGTATACAGAAGACAAGGGGATTCAAAGGCTTAGAGAAATTGGAATGCTAGAATGGATCTACCATTTGAGACCTGCCCACCCACCCCAGGAATGTCCAGAGGACACATCTTTAACCAGGACTGTGAGGAATAAATTTGTCAGGCTAACCCCATCTTCTCTGAAGAGCTCTGTGGTTGATCTTCTCTGCAGTCCAGAAATTACTGTAGGGAGGGCTATAATGGAATTGGAATCTTTAACCATTATGGGAATGATCGGATCTCCGTCCCGTAAAAGTCAACTATTGGCAGTGAATCGCCAAAGGCAAGGTGGGCGTGGCTACCACAATGAAAGACAGATTCAAAACAGCACACACAGTAGTCTGAGTCACATGGAGTTATGGCGCTGGCTAGTAGATCATGGGGTACCTAGAAGTGAAATAGATAGGCAGGCTACTAAATTTCTTCTGGATCTGTACAAGCAGAAGAGTTCTAGGCCAACTGAACAAAACCCTAACTCAAATGACAGACATAGAGAATCATGGCCCCTTAATCAATTCCCAGACTTGAGACAGTTTAAAGACCCAGAGCGCCTTGAATGAGGAGAAGGCCAAGTCCCCTTGGGGAAGGATCCTGTTAAACTGCCAAAAATTTATACTGTTAATCTTCCTCCCACCTTTCCCCAGGGAGACCTATGGCCTTTTGCCAGAGTAACTGTTCATTGGGGCAAAGGAAATGATCAAATATTTCAGGGGTTGTTAGACACTGGCTCAGAAGTCACATTAATTCCAGGAGATCCAAAACATCACTGTGGTCCACCAGGCAGAGTAGTGGCTTATGGAGGTCAGATGATTGATGGAGTTTTAGCTCAGGTCCATCTCATAGTGGGTCCAGTGGGTCCCCAGACCCAGTCTGTGGTTATTTCCCCAGTTCCAGAATGCATAATTGGAATAGACATACTCAGTAACTGGCAGAATCTCCACATTGGATTCCTGACTTGTGGAGTGAGGACTGTTATGGTTGGAAAGGCCAAGTGGAAGCCCCTAGAATTGCCTCTGCCTAGGAAAGTAGTAAATCAAAGGCAATACCGGATTCCTGGATGGGTTGCGGATATTAGTGCCACCATCAAGGATTTGAAGGGTGCGTGGGTGGTGATTCCCACCACATCTCCATTCTACTCTCCTATTTGGCCGGTGCAGAGAACAGGTGGATCTTGGGGATGACAGTAGATTATCATCAACTTAACCAAGTGGTGACTCCAATTGCAGCTGCTGTCCCAGATGTGGTATCATTGCTTGAGCAAATCATTACCAAATCATTACTTCCCCGGGTACCTGATATGCAGCTGTTGATCTGGCAAATGCTTTTTCTCAGTTGCCATTAGTAAGGACCACCAGAAACAGTTTGCTTTCAGCTGGCAAGGGTAGCAGTATACCTTCACTCTCATGCCTCAGGGGTATATCAACTCTCCAGCCCTATGTCATGATATTGTCTGCAGGGACCATGGCCGCTTCTCCCTCCCACGAGACTTCACACTGGTCCATTATATTGATGATATCATGTTGATAGTTCCTACTGAGCAAGAAGTAGCAAAGACTCTAGATTTACTGGTAAGGCATTTGCGTCAGAGAGGATGGGAGATAAATCCAACAAAAATACAGGGTCCTTCGACCTCAGTGAAATTTCTAGGTGTTCAGTGGTATGGGGCCTGTCAAGATATCCCTTCTAAAGTAAAGGATAAGCTGTTGCACTTGGCCCATCCTATGACCAAAACAGAGGCACAATACTTAGTTGGCCTCTTCGGATTTTGGAGACAACACATTCCTCAATTGGTTTTGCTACTCCAGCTCATTTACCGAGTGATTAGAAAAGCTGCTAGTTTTAATTGGGGACTGGAACAAGAGGAGGCACTGTGATAGGTCCAGGCTGCTGTGCAAGCTGCACTACCACTTGGACCATATGATCCAGCATATCCAATGATGCTGGAACTTTCAGTGGCAAATAGAGACCACAACAATGATTCCATTGAACTAGAAGCTAAGATTGCCACTTGGACACTTTGGACTCCTCTTGCCAGTGAATCAAGAGGCAAAGAAGGGAATTACTCTGCTGGCTGGAGTGATTGATCCTGACTATCAAGGGGAAATAGGGCTACATCTACATACTGAGGGTAAAGAAAAGTTTGCCTGGAATACACGAGATCCTCTAGGGTGTCTCCTATTACTGCCTTGCCCTGTGAGTAAAATCAATGGAAAATTGCAACAAACCAATTCAAGCAGGACTAAGAATGGCCCAGAATCTTCAGGAATGAAAGTTTGGGTCACCCCACCAGGCAAAGACCCCCGGCCAGCTGAAGTGCTTGCTGAAGAAAACGGGAACATGGAATGGGTAGTGGAAGAAGGTAGTGATAAATATGAACTTCGCCCACGTGAGCAGTTACAGAAACGAGGACTGTAATAGTCGTGAACCCTCCTTCCTTGTTTCATTATGAGTATGACTGTATATGTACACAAAATGAATTTCTTGTTTTCTTCCCCAACTTTTTCCCCCATCATATGAAAAGTTGTATTAATTTCATGTCATAATATTTAAGGATGTCAAGTTTCAGAGTGAATATTACGCAAAGACTTGCACCCTATTCTGTGGGGAATTAATGCATTTCCTTTTGTACGCAGGGGAGTTAAACATTGTTAGGCCCGAAATTTATATGTATGCTTCTATGTTATTGTTTTTACTTAGAGACTAAGTATGGTTTAGGGTAATGTGTATGTTTGCCGAGTTGACAAGGGATGGACTGTGATGGTTGGGCTAATGTGTCAACTTGGTCAGGTAATTGTGTCCAGGTATTAGGTCCAGCAAGCACTGGGCTAATTGTAATGCAAGAGCATTCATGGACTTCGATCACCAGTGAGTTTACTACATGGATGGCTGATTACATCTGCATCAATCAGGGAAATTGGATCAAGAATGGATGACACTTTCATCTAATCAGTTGACTGCCTTAAAAGGGGCAGTCATTTCAACATTCAGAGAGCATTTCTAAGCTCGTTTGACAGCCAACTTCTCCCAGAAACTCATGAAGGACCTTTCATCGGTCTTTCATCACAGCCCCTGGCTTGCAGCCTGCCTGCGGAACCTGGACTTGTGCATTCCCACAGTCACATGAGAGACTCTTATAAAATCTTATATATTTACAGATATCTCCTGTTGTTTCTGTTTCCTGGGAGACCCCTGACTCATACAGGGAGTCTAGCTTATACATAGCTTATAGAATGATAAATAGTGAGTGCTTATGTATGGGGGTCCCCAGAACAGTAAATCAAGAGTTTGAGCAATTAACATTCTTTTGTAGCAGACTGGTTGTGTTCTTGGTGCCAGTCTCTATCCTACTGAGGGGAAATGGGCCATTGGCCAATATGGCCCTGCCCCTCCCAGTACTTCTGCAGGCAGTTCAAGGTAGGGGCATTCCTTTTATTTACCCTACATTTACATTTTGCACTGTACACTTTTATAGGTTTTGATGAAATTTAAAATGGCCTGTACCCATTATCGAAAGATTATGCAGAACAATTGTAATACCCTAAAAAAGCCCTATGTTCCATGTATTTTATTCTTCCCTCCCCCTCTCATAAGAACCTATGTTCAGCACTGTTTCACTTATTGAAGAACAAGAATCATAGTTACTTGCAATAATAGTGACAACTTGACATATTGGTCTGTTTTCCTTTATTAGGCACTGCCTCTTTTCTGGAGGGATTGTTGTCTCTCTAATTTAGTCTATAGCAGGACTCCTCAGGATGGGAGTTTAATATTTTCTTGTTTATTATATGGGTCTCCACCCACTGATATTATACACTATGAAAAGATGGATACTAACATATTCCATACTATCCTGCCCCAGGTGAACCCTCTCCCATATATCCCCCACATCCAATACCCTACACCGGTAATCCTCCCCTGCCATATTTGCCAATAGAATATTCCCAACATTGTAGTTTTAACCACAGACCTGCAAAACTCCAGAGTTCACCTGCTCCTTCCCCCAACCTTCCCCTCAGTTTCATGGATAGCTTTCCCTCTAAGATCTGGAGCAAGACAAGGATGCCCACTATTACCTCCCTTATCTAGCATTGTGTTAGAAGTACTTGCTCAAGCACTTAGGCAAGAAAAATACATAAAAGGCATCCAAATTGGATGGGAAGAAATAAAAATTTCAATATTTGCAGATGACATGACCCTATGCATAGAAAGCCCTGAGAAATCTACAACAAAGCTT
>PVKH010014792.1:0-16346 GCA_004027955.1 Chaetophractus vellerosus
GGTTGTATAAAACAACTTAAACTGACTTGACCTTTGCCTTCTGGTCATAGTCCAATGTTCAAATGTAGTAAGTAGTTTTTAAAGTCTGTGCATAAACAGGAAAGCGTTGCTGTTTTCTCTCGTTGTTTCATATTTTCAGCGCCCTCCATACTTAAAAAGAAAGATAACCCAGTTACAATGTGCTCTTACCCCCATTTTGCTTCTTATTTATTATAACTTTCTCTTTTCTTTGTACTTTTCCTACTTGACAGTAGTGGGAAAATTTACTAGTGAATTGAAGAAAAGGAATCTGGGAATATTTTGCTCCCCTGACATTCTCTTGAAGAGAATCAGGTCCAATGATCTTCTCAGTTATGCCAGGTACTCATTTTTTACTGGGCTCCCTGGGCAGTGATTCCAAATCTGGCTGGTCAACAGTATGTCCTGGGTTCTGCCCCTGGAGCTTTAGTTTCAGAGACCAGATTTGGACCCAAGAGTGCTGTAGGGGTGAACTTGGCAACCGTTCACTCACTCTGACCATCCTGAGTAGCACCATCTGTACTAAATTGCAAATTCCTGGGAATGGGACAAAAAGAACTCATTTCCCACCTTCCTTTCCCCTTCAGTTCAGCCCAGCTGCCATGGGATAGCTAAATATCCTGTTAGAAATAACTCTTTAAGTCTCTACACCATTTCAGTTGCTCACTTGACTCATATAGCAGTTATTTGACATGGTGGAATATTTTAGGGGCTCAAATAGGCTATCGCCATTATTCATATAATATGTTGTGAATATAGGTCTACCTTCAATTCAATTTAAGAAATGTTTGCTTAAGGAGAGCATACCCCTATGTCTTGGGTCCTTGACTTCCTTTACAGCCATTAAAACAGGAATGGCATATTTTAAAATTCGGTTTGCAGCCTTTAAATATTATATTTCAAAGAAATGCTAACCAGGTTTCTTTTTATATATATATAATATATATAATATATAATATATATTTCTTTCAATGTAAAATATATGAAACCTGCAAACCATTTCCATCATTAGGCTTAATAGGAGAGTTTGTATATGAAGATGTACATTATATATGTATATGAAAATTGAAAGTAAAACTTTTCTTCTGAAGTATCCTTAAGGAAACCAAACCAAACCAAAACCCCATTCAAACCAAAAGCAGTTGTCATTTTCAAATAGTCATAGCCATATTTGTTTCCATGTTTTGTAGTTTCTTAACAAATTACTGTGAAATCAGTTTAGTTGGAACATGAATAAAAATGTACAACGTAAATGAGTAGACTTTTTGCCCTCATATTATATGTCAGCATTTTCTTTGATAATCAAGATGCCATCATAATATTACCCTTCAAATCAAGTATTATATAACATTAAATTATAGGAAATAGAATATGCCTTAAGGACAATTCTGGAATATATAATTGGGAGTATGCAGTTGATAGGGTTTCCAAAGATGCTGAGCCCAGTGACAGAGTACCTGGAAAGCCAAATCCTCAGGAAAACCTGTTACGATATTTTAAATCCTGTTTGAAAAGAATGCATGTACTTAATTGTTGTATTGTACAAAATATGTGAGGCAACTGTATTTTTAGATCTTCAGTGAATATTTCTTACCACAGAGGATGCAGAAACTGGCTAAACATAAGTTATGAATAGTATCTGCTAGAATGCAGTGAAGTATGTTTAAAATAGCATGCTTTTCCTCATGTCTTTGATTATTGAAGATATTTTAGGGGGACAAATGCTAGAGGGAAATCTCTTTATGCAAATATATTTCTGAATAGAAAGGAGGAAAAAAGAGAAGTTTCTTTGTTACCTGCCAAAATTGGTTCTTTAATTCATAACCCTTTTAGATAATGATTGAACTTAACAGTAAGAAAATATATAACCAGATGAAATAGATTTTAAGCAGTGACAGTTTAGAACTGAGCTCAAATAATTTTTCACAACACTTTTCTTTCTCATCTGTCCTGTTCTTCCATGTCTAGTTTTAAATGGCACTCTTATGAAATAACTAACTAACTAGCAGCCAGATTTTTTTCAGATCCTGACCAATATTTTGGCTGTTTTTCAGAAGAATCAGAATTTTGAAAATTAAATAAAGGTTTCTAAAATACCAACTTCAGAAAGTTTTATTTAATTTGTGGAATAATTTTATACTCTTTCTCTCTTGCTCTCTCTCTCTCTGTCTTTAAATAGAGTCTTTATTAATTTAGTCTAGTTACTTAGTGCTTATATTAAATAATCTAATAAAAACGAGGGTTATAACATAATGTTTCCCAAATGTGAAGCAGCATCTATTACATGAGACAAAATCTTTATACTGCAAAATGTAAAAGCTATGTATAGTATGACAAGGCACTTAATGGTACTGTATATGTCTTTTAGAGTGTTTTGTTGCATAAGGGAGTAGTCAGCTCAATAAAATAAAAAGTGTGGCAGGCAGCTGTGTATCACTATAGTCCATTTGGAAAGTGCTCTAAAATTCGAGATTTCAGTTTTTAAATACTAACACTATTCTGGATGATAATTTCCCTTGCAAGATACAGATATTATTTAAGAATAAAAGTTCTTAAAGATTTAAAAACTACCTTGTTTGCCTTTTTGGTAGTACCCAAAGTGTTGCAGGTAGAGGAGCTGTCTGGTGGTGCATTCTGTTGCTTTTTAATTAAATTGATACAACAGTATACCATTAACATTTATTCTGAATCATTGAATTATTTATTTTTGTCAGGTGTTTTCTATTGTATTGTTATAAATACTGGATTAAGTGTATTGTAAACTCCCAGACAAGCATGTTGTGACGTTTCACTAATTTGTGTAAGTTATAAATGGCTTTGAATAACGTAAATTTCCCAAAGAATGCTTTTCATTTTCCATTTACTTTTACCCCATATAAGCCATTTGAACTACATAGAGTCTTTGAAATCAAAGCAGGTGTAGAAGGGTTTGGTTTATTCTGGTAAGTTGGTTTATTCTGGCAAATTGTATTGGGGGTAATACTAAGTTATACATTAAAAAAGGAAAATATATGCCCTTCAAAAATCATTTTCATTTGGCCTTTTTTTCTCTTTCCTTATTGAAAAGTCATTCCCACCACAGGTTTAACAATAATAACTACAATTTATGCCTTTATGCTGCTGCAATTTGATGATATACCACAGTCAGGCCACAGGTTAGAAACACAGGCTGAGTTATTATATAGTGTTGGGTTGTGATTTCCTGTGAACTGATTTATGGATGAATAAGTCTATGTTCTTGTTATATAGGACAGACAGTTTTAATTTCTTTAACAAAGCATAGCTGAACAACAGAAAATTATATGCTATAGCATAGGGACACCACCACTCTGAGGAGGATAAACAGATGCAATCAATGTCTTGAGTTCTTCTATTTTTACGAAGGTCCTTATCAGCAGTTGGTATATTGTGGAAATAATACCACAAACAGAAAGCCTCAAGGCTTAGTTACTCTGAGGCTGGGGTTTTTATTGACACTCTTACGCGGAGATCTTTTCTAGAGAGTTATGAGATATATAAACCCCAGCCATTGGATATTAAAGCTAATGTCTCATTTTTTTCCCAGGCTGGATTATCACTTTGTTCTTAAAACAATGTTAAAATGCACCTGGAATAAAAGGAAATTACGTGTTGAGCCACATTATAAGAATACTGCTGATATCTTGCTGGATTGTATATATATGTCTCACAGGTTGATTTGTGGTCCTTATGCTGCAGTGTACCCAATATATACCTATTTTTTCAGTATCAATATACATGCCACTGCAAACAGTGTGAAAAGTACTTATGTACTCTTTTTCTTTATTTTTAAAGGAGCTTTAGATTACATAAATGTTACATTGAAAACCCTCCCCCCTCCCACACTTTACCTCATTAACAACTTTTATTAGTTTGGTACTTTTGTTACAATTGATAAGTACATATTGAAGCATTGCTACTAACCATGGTCTGTAGTTTGCATTATGGTTTTCACTTTGTACTGCACGATTTTATAGGTTTTGACAAAATGTATAATGACCTGTATCCATCATTGCAGCATCATGCAGAACAATGTCTCCCAAATGCCCTATGTTACACCTATTTTCCCTCTCCCTCCCCTAAGAACCTCTGGTGACCACTGTCTTTATATCAGTGTTACAAGTTCTTCCATTACTAGAATAATAGTAAGTCTACTTTAGTCCACAGTTGCATTCCCCCTTATGTTTGTTCATTCCTCAATCTCGAGGATTTTGGAATTGTGATGCCCACTCTGCCTCTGATTGAGAGGGGACTTAGATCCCATGGGGCAGATGGATCTTATTGTCTCGCTTGCGGTTGTAGATACTCTCTGTTTTTTGGAATGGGCATTGTCCATCATCATCCTTTTGTTAGTTGTCTTTGGCGAGTCTGATGAACTGGAGTGCCAAAGTGTTGGCTGCAACTTTGCTGAGAGTTAAGTCTCTGGGACACCTATTTGATGGGTATAGTGCTAATTATAGGTTCAAATAAAAGGGACAGAAGAACCATGTGTGGGACTCATTATAAATAAGACTAACTCTGATACATTGGAGAGGTAGGTTATCATATATTCCAAGGTAAGGCCCATTGACAGGGTGCTGATATTTTCTATATGACTTTTCTGTAACCTACATTTTATTTTCTCAGAAGTGACTGACTTTCTAAAAACTTGGATTGAATATTGATGAACTATAATATGTTTTATCACCTCTTTTTTGTTTTTACATAGTTAGGAGAAAAATACTAAAATACTAAAGATGAATTATGCATCTACTGAGAAGTGTATTGGTTTCTTTGAGATAGATTACAAACTGATAAAAATAACAAAAATATATGAACACAAACAACTATTGATATTTCTTTCTGTGAAATGTTAACTCTTTGACTGGCAGAATACTGAATTGCAAGAGAAAAAACTGGTTTCCGTTATTGCATCTTTTTAATTTCAGACAAAAATTGCCTCCATTCCCAACCTAATTTTATGTCACTAATGGGAAATTTACCTACAATTGCATTTTGTTATTTGGTCTGAAGGCATTACACAAAGAGTGGATTGGTACTCTATATTTTAGTGAATAGATTTGTCTGGATATAAACAGTTTTATTTATATTGTGCTCAGTTCAATCATGTTGACATTTGTATGAATTTCAGCCCCAAAATAAAGTCCCAAAATTTGTGACTCAAAGACCTTGAAACTGCATCTATAATATTCAGCACCAGGCATTTTCTAAATGTTTGCAGGTGATAAATTCCTTGGAAATAATAAAGATGATTGGGGAAACAATGTTTATGTCTGAAATGACACTGTTGTGGAAGACTTATTTTTCCTAGAGCAGTCCAAAGCATAGCTGGCTCTTCATTCATCTGGGCCTATCACCTGTTTGTGCATTGGTCTCTTTTGTTCCTTTGTTTCACATTAAATGTTGAGACCTACCTGGTTTGTAGCTGAGGACAAGTCACAGCCCTGCCTTCCAGGGACCCATTGTGTGGTCAGGCATTGGCACTTGGGCACATCCATGGAGCAACAGTAGCAGAGGGGAGTAGAAAGAGTTGTTCCATCCGGGAGTTAGAAAATCTGTAAACCCAGGTTCTAGTCCTGGCTCTTACCAATGGATGTTCTTGACTCCTCAGTCTCCTCTGGTCTTAACTCACTTCCAGGTAAAATGTGGATTCCCTGCCACCCTTATGAAGATGAGCTGATGATGGTAAAAAAACAACAACAACAAAAAACACTTTGCAAACTGTAAAGTGACATAAAGGAATATTGTGATAAAGTTCTTTATAAGATACCCAAACCATCCAAGAGCATTTATTGTGTGGTTGTGTAGAGAAAAGCTTACTTTATTTTTATTTTTTAAAAAGATTTATTTATTTATTTACTTTTATCCATTTTTACCACCCCCCTCCCCCCATTTTTGCTGTTATTGTGTCCATTCTCTGGGCAATTCTGTGTGTCTGTTTACCGCCCTCTCTTCTCATCCTTCTCTTCGTGTCTTCACCAGGATTCGTTCCTGAGAACCTCCGATGTGAGAGAGAGGTGTCTTACCGCCTGTGCCACCTTAGTTCCTGGTTTTTCAGCATGTCTCATTTTGGCTCTCCCTTGTGTCACTCTCCTGTTATGTCATCATCTTGCTGCGTGGCTTGGCAGGGCCTGATGGCGCACCTGTGCGCGGGGCCTGTGGGGCTCACCCGCTCGTGGGGCCTGGAGGCGCACCTGCACGCCTTCTATATTTTTCTTTATTTTCACTGAGAGGTCCTGGGGATTTAACCCAGGTCCCTCCATATGGGAGACAGACACCCAACCATTTGAGCCACATCCGCTCCTGAAAAGCTTACTTTAGCTTGGTTTGATCAGAGGAGTTCCTACCCCTGGGGTGGATTTTAAAAATGTACAAGATTTCTAGAAGTGGATATTGGTGGTCAATCTGTGCACCAGATGGAATGAGAGTGTGATATGTGTTCAGAGAAGAAATGGGAATTGCCATTTATTGAGCATCTACTCTGTGCCTGGCTGGGCTTGTGTATGTGTGTGTGTGTATGTCCATGCTCATATCTAACATCTAATTTAATCATCATTAGTTTCCCTCATTTTTCAGAAGGGTTTACAAACCTACTCATAGAGTGAGAGCATAAGAAATAATATCTGTATACTTATAGTCATGCCATTATTATTGGGATTTCTTTAACACTGTGAGTCAGCTATAATACCCAGTGGACACAGACCTATTCTTTCTTCCTTGTCCTTTTTCACCACACTGTAATCTTGTGGGCCCTTTTTAGCTTCCCAGAACCCAGGAAGAGGCTGTTATGGTTATAATCACACATATCGCTACCTGAAGTATTTCACCTCCTCTTTCCTTCCCTCAGAAGGCTTCCATTTTTTAATCTACTTGCATTCCAGTACAGGTTAAGCTTCTTGAAGCTTTTGCTTTGATAGTGTTTTACATCTACAATCAGAAATCTTCTAGGTTCCCATCCCAACCCCCCTATAACCTGTATTCTACTTTCTGTCTTTATGAATTTACATATTCTAGTTATTTTATATAAGCAGAATCGTACAATATTGGTTCCTCTGTATCTGGCTTATTTCACTCAGTGTGATGTCTTCAAGGTTTAACCATTTTATAGCATTTAACAGAACTTAATTACTTTTTACAGCTGAATAATATTCCATTATATGGATATATACTGTATTTTGTTTAATCCTTTCATCTGTTGATGGATACTTGGGCTGCTTGTATCTTTTGGCTATTGTGAATAATGTTCCTTTGAACAATGTTGTACAAAAATTAAAAAAAAAAGTTTTTAGGGTCTGTTTTCCCTGAACTTCTATTGAGCGCTTACTATATGGCAATCCCAGTCATAAACTCTCATTCTTATTTAAGGCCCTATGTTATTCTTGTGGAGTAGATACTGTTATTATCCCCGTTTTACAGATAAAAAACTGAGACTTGGAGAGATTAAAGGAAGAGCCCAAAGTCTCACAGCTGACAAGTAGAATAGGTAGGCATGAAGTCATCTCTGATTCCAGACCATCCTCCTAACCCCTGACCCATGTAATGTCCTACTTAATCAGTCATTCAAGGCCTTTCAAAATTTGTAATCAACATATCATTCTTCTGATATGCCTCAAACTCGTGTTAGTGTTACTTAAAGGATAACATAACCAGGAGAACAAGAGCATGGTCTTTGGAGAGAATCTGGGTTCTGCTTCTTGCTAGTGATGTTAGTTTGGGTACCCTTGGTAGCTAACCCTTCTAGCCCTCACTTCCTCATGGAAGGAGTTGAAACCAGATGTTCAGGGGTAAAAGACTGATGGAGAAATTGGAGGCGTGCTTATAGTAGGGTTCGTGGAACAAAAAATTAGAGCTCAAGAGGGCCAAAGATTGTTGTCATGTTTTTGTTAGTTTTAAAGTGGAGCAGGCCTGAACCTCCTTATAGGCAAAAGGAATGGTGCCACTGGGGAGCAGGGATAGAAGAAATAATGGGGAAAGGTGGAAATAGGAGGAGGAGCATAATTGATGTACAGTTCTTTGTGATTTCAAGTAATGAGGGTATTAGGGGAGCATAGGTGTAGCTTAGTGGTTGAGTGCCTGCTTCCCATTTACAAGGTCCCAGGTTCAATCCCTGGTACCTCCTAAAACAAACAAACAAAACAAACAAACAAAAAACCCAAAATGACAGTTAAAGTAATGAGGGTATAACATTGACTTTGGTGGTAGATGAGGATTGTGGTTAATAATGTAAATACAAGAATGTTCTTCCATTACAAGGTGTGAAGAATGTGGTGATACATGGGAAAAATACAACTAATATAACTTATAGACTATACTTAGCAATAATATTGTAATGTTTTTGTAGCAAAAGCAAAGAAGATACTATGTTAATGTTAAAAGTAAAAAGAATATGGGATTTGGTTTTGTGAGATATGAATATGATGAAGCATTTTTTCTCTTCATTTTCTTTATTAATAAGGAGACCTTGACTATGTCATTTAATATGTACTTATCTGTGTATCCTTCTGAACACTGGAGGAACAGTTTGTTTTTGGGATTAGATGAGATAAAAGTGTCTGGACAGTACTTTTTTTTTTTTTAAGATTTATTTATTTTACTTGTATCCATTTTAACCCCTCTCCCCCAAAGTTTTTGCTGTTTTGTGTCCATTTGCTGGGCAATTCTCTGTGTCTGTTTCCTGCCCTCTCTTCTCATCCTTCTCCTCCTGACTTCACCGGGATTCAATCCTGGGAACCTCTATGTGGGAGAGAGGCATTCTGCCACCTGCGCCACCTCAGTTCCTGGTTTTTTGGTGTATCTCGTCTTGGCTCTCCCTTGTGTCACTCTCCTGTTACATCATCATCTTGCTGTGTGACTCGGCAGGGCCTGATGGTGCACCCGTGCGTGGCGGCCGCGCACCTTCTATATTTTTTCTTTGTTTTACGGGGAGGTCCCAGAGATTGAACCCAGGTCCTTCCATATTGGAAATGGACGCCCAACCATTTGAGCCACATCTGCCCCCTGGACAGGACATTTTAGGAGTAATACTTCCATAACTTGTGGAGCTGCCCTTTGTCTGTTATTTTACTTTTTGAATTTGAAATAAAATTTGAATAAAAAAATAAGGTAATGAGGGTTTTTTTTACAGGCACATAACTGAATTAAAGATTAGAAGGTAACAACGTTATAAAAAATGCTTTGAGTCAATAATTTTTTAGATAAATTGATTTTCCTTTAAGAATCGCTAAGAAGATATAAATAATGACAGTAAACAATTGTTGAGGGAAAATTATACCCAGGCTCTGTACTAAGGGCTTTACATTTGATCTGCATAATATTCCATGAGGTAAGTAGTTTTGTTGTTCCATTTTATGGATGAGAGGATTGAGGTATGGAGAAATTAAGTAACTTGCTAAGATTACATAATTAGTAGGGGCCTGAGCTAGGATATGAACAGAGGCAACTTGATTTAAAAGCCTCTATTCTTTGTCACTATGCTCTACTACTTCCCAATTTGATTTCCACAGTTAACTCTTAACTGTTAGCCCAAGTAATTTTAAAATATTTTATGTCAAGAAAAGAAGGCTATATCTAAGAAATGTGTTTCCAAAGAGGAGTTAATAAATTCAGGTAGACAAAGACCCTTGTTTTAGTTTCCTGGCTGCTAAAACAAATACCAAGTAACGGGTTCGCTTAACAACAAAAATTTCCTGGCTCGTGGTTTCAGAGACCAGAAGGCTTGCTTCCTCCTGGAATTGGTATCTTTTGGGTGGTCGGCAATTTAGGGTTCCTCGGCTTTTCTGTCACAGGCAGTGCACCTGGAGAACGTCTACTCCTTTCTTTTCTGGGTTCTGTTGACTTCCAAATTCTGACTGCTCCCTGTGGCTTCTCTTTTTGTGTCTATTTCCTTTGCTTATAAGGACTTTAGCCATATATATCACTCCGTTTTGGCACACCTTAATAATATCTTCAAAGGTCCTATTTACAAAAGACTTTAGCCATATATATCACTCCGTTTTGGCACACCTTAATAATATCTTCAAAGGTCCTATTTACAAATGGTTTCATACCCACAGAACCAGGGGTTGTGGGGGGCATGATTCAATCCCCAACAATCTGTTTAGAGGAAAGTCTTATTAAAACGAGTTACTCCAAGCCCCTACCAGGCTACACAGTTTGCAGCATTCTTGTCATTGCTCTCCTAGCAGATCTTGCACCTGCAGATTCTGGTAGATAGTTGAGCAAAGAAAATGGCTTCTAGCAGCCATGCAGGTTAGTCAATATGGTGCAAAAAATAAAAAGCACATGCCACCTCCTACTGCCTGAGAAAATAACATGCGTCAGTAGTTCCCTTCCAAGATGCAGAAACCAACTTGTAGCAGATGCTCTGTGTGGAGGTATTAAGTGTTGTGGAAACACCTGTGTGTGTCTAATTCTAGTCCAAACAAGTCTCCTTCCTGTTCATGAAGGTGGGGAGAGAATCTACCTAAATGGAGATTACTATTTCTAGTAGAGTGATTTGTCTATCACTTCCTATAGAGATTCCTCCCCTTTATTGAGGGATAATTTACATACAATAAAATGTACAAATATCAAGTGTTCATTTTGATGAATTTTGACAGTTTTTATACCTGTGCAACCACTAGCCAGAGCAAGAAATTCCCCTCATGTCCATTTCCAGTCAGTGCCCCCTCCATCCTGAGGCAACCATTT
Organism: Chaetophractus vellerosus; assembly: GCA_004027955.1. Lineage (NCBI taxonomy): Eukaryota > Metazoa > Chordata > Mammalia > Cingulata > Chlamyphoridae > Chaetophractus > Chaetophractus vellerosus. Next base: position 10,726 of record PVKH010014792.1, read on the forward strand.
TTTACCTTCTATCACCATAGATTGGTTTTTGCCTGTTCTTGTATTTCATATGAATGAAAGCAAACACATATCTTCTGTTGTAGCTCCATTGTGGTATATTCTTACAGTGGAGCACTCCTCAACAATAAAAAAGACTGAACTTCTGACACAAACAACACAGATGGATCTACTGTAGAGTTGTGCACTGGTGTTTGCGAGGTTCATTTTCCAGGTGTAGAATATTCTTAGTAACCAAAATGACCCACAAAATCTGCTTCTCTTTCTGTTTACCTGTCATAGTGCACAGTTGCCAACTTCAGTTTCTCCCTCTCTACTTCCTTATTTAAAAAGTCATGTCTAAAAAAATCATGTTAAACATGGTCAATTTATATGCAATTTATGGGCCATTGTGATAAGGATTTTTGAAAGGAACTTAAAATTGTGAAGTGATTAAAAAAAATAGGAAACATGTTAGACATGTTTCATGGTATCTTTTTAGCATTTTCAAATGACCAAAGGAGCAAAAGAAGCAAGGAAACCGAGGAAGCCACTTGCTGGTTGCTGTCCAGTGGGCCCTGGATGTTCATTTCATGACTACTATACGTTGCACGCTGTGCACTTCTCATTGTCATAGAGAGAATGTTAAGAAAACTATCCCCACAAGAAAACAGCTTTTCTTGGCAAGTGAAATATGACTTGAGGAGCCAGAACTGGAGACATACGGTACTATGAATGAGAGCTGTGTTACTTTATTGGATCTGAGTCCAGGCACTATTTATACTGTAGCATATTCAGCACCAGATTGTTAAATCTTAATACTGAAACAGTGCATCATTTTAATATTTTTGTTCTGTTTATTCCCTGTTTTCAAGCATTATGTCAGGCATTGCGCATTCATTTATTTCGTCTTGGACAGGACATGCCCTGAGTAGAAAGGTCATCTCCTATTCTTGGAATGTTGCCCCACAGCTATAATGCATCATTTGGTGAAGCTCTTAAAAGTTCATTTAGGTATACAGGTGTTCTCTCTCTTGGATGATAAAAAATGTTTTTTTGAAGAAGAGTATAGTTGGCTCACCTGTATTGTCAAAAATAAAAATGCTGTTTTTCTTCTATCACTAAAACAACTATTTTTATATGTGGCAATTTCTGGCATGTGAGAATCACTGAAGTTTGCATAGCATACAAATAAAATTTTTGTTTCTTTGTTTTGCTTGTGAAATGGGTTTCTCTTTATTTTTCTTCATCAATATTATGTGTGCCCCATGTTAGATGGGTCCATCTTATTACTAAGTAATATTTCACCATATGCTGCTGAAGCTGAACCCTGAATCTTCCTTTAACAATGGGGTTCCTAAAATTGCTGCTCTATGTAGCTTGAGTTTGACCAGGATTTTTATTCTCTCTCCGTTGTCATGTATGCTAACTATATGTAGCAGGAAACACACAGAGAAAGGGTACTGTTGTCACTCTAAAAAGAGCTGAAGAGTAAAATAAAACAAAACAGAAGAATGGAAGCTGAAGGCATTTCTGCTGTTTCTGATCTGTGGTCAATCATTGTGCTATTGCATTTGGCCAAGGAAAGCAAACCCTCTGCTTGGTGAAACATGGATCTAGAAGTGAACTCTTAACTGCTTCATCAGCTCCAAATGCTGTTCACACTGGAAATCACACCACAGTCAGGATGTAACTACGTGCTGAGCCCACACACAGACATCTTCTTGTACAATTCAAAACCGAATCTTATATTTACTTAAGGCTTACCTTTTTTTTTTTTCCTATGAAATCTGTGGCTCAGTATACTTAGCATCAGTCTTAAGTTAGAATGTAAAACAAGATTTTGGGGGAAGGAAGTATCAGGATGGTTTTCTAAGTAATTTAAGAAACAGGAATACATAAAAGCACTGATTGTGATTAAACCTCATCCTTTTATTATCATCTTCCTGATAGTTAAATAATTTATTTGTCAGCCAGAAAGAAATAGCTTATTGCACTGGGTTGTAAAATATCACTGAGTGGGCCTTGAATGTTGACTGTTGAATGACCTTCCTAACATTGAACAAACAATGGGAAGGTTTAATAAATAGCAGATATGTGTTTATTATGTTTTTCTTCCCTGTGCAGGAATAATCAAGCTGGGGAGGTGGAACCCTCTCCCCCTCAGTTACGTTACGGATGCACCTGACGCGACGGTGGCCGACATGCTACAAGATGTCTATCATGTTGTGACGTTGAAAATCCAATTACAAAGGTGGGTGTCTCTGAAACAGCTGCCCTTCCCCACTCTCGGAGCTGCTCTGTCAGTCATAGATTAACCACAGAGATCAGCACATCCTGTCTTTGTTAATACCTAGATTTTTGATGAAATGAAAGAGAGAGAGAGAGAGAGAGAGAGAGACAGACAGACAGACAGACAGGAGGGGAGAAGGGAAGGAGGGGCACTTCACCAGGCATCTTTATAGTCCACATTCCAACTGTTTTATGTTTTGTTTTTAGAAGCAGTGAAGTGGTAACTTAGGGGAAACTTGATAAATCATTAAAAATATGCAGCCTTTCAAGGGGAACTTTCCACAGCCCCTAATTTAATGGGTCCGCTAGGCCTGGTTAAATGCTTAGCACATAGTATTTGAAGAGTAAACATCTTGGCTGTTTCCAGGTTTGAATTGTGAAGAGTACGTTTCGTTCTTATAGCAGTCTTACCAAGAATGTGTTGGCACTGGAGATCTTTGTCTTTCCTTTCTGGTGGCCGTCTCAAAAGAAACACACCCTGTAGATTGTGGAGGTGTTGGGAATGGTTTCCTTTCGCAGATATGGTTTCCAGAAGAAGTTATCCCAAAGAATCTAAAAGTTCTGTGTAGTCTTTTATTATAAAGTATCCTATGATTTAAGGAATTTTGTCTTTTGCTGTAAAGATTTTGAATTTGCCCCATTTGGAGGATTTTTACTTTAATGGAGACCCAACACCCCATCCTTGACTAGGAATCCTTTAGTATTTCATCTTAAAAGTGATTTGGGGGGGGGGGGGCTGGTTAGGAAAATGATATCCCTGAATTGTTCTATGAGGATGAAGGGTGGGCTTTTAAACTTCAAATTTGAGGTAACATTTGTTTACATTGAACCCTAAGAATGTCAATAATTGAATTGTTATTGTGGAAGTTTAGAACCATACTGTTAGCCCATTTCCAATTGCAGATTAGAAGAACTATATTTTTACAAAATAGCATTTCTTCATATCCAAAGTAGCTATTGTTCTTAAGCTAGTTAACTTAGAGAGACCCACACTGGGTTCTACCAGAATCCTGGAGAAGTAGTTTTGCTCCACTTCCCTCATTTAGGTTCCCTGTTCATCATCCGTTCTCCTAATGCAGGCACAGGACCCAGGAGTGACTGCTGCATTCGCCTCCTCTGCTGTTGGGGCCTTTGTTGAGGTCTGCATGTTGTTCATTTTTGCTTTCTTTTCTAGTTGTTCGAAGTTGGAAGATTTGCCTGCGGAGCAGTGGAACCATGCCACAGTCCGCAATGCCTTAAAGGAACTGCTCAAAGAGATGAACCAGAGCACATTAGCCAAAGAATGCCCTCTTTCCCAGGTCAGTATCTTCAGGTGTGGTTCTGGGAAGCATAGAAAGCCACTAGTGGGCTCTCTAGTAGGATATTCATGCTGTCCTACTATCCTGCTTAGACATTTGTCTTCTTTCTCTTTTATTTTCAGAGCCACACTACATTTTAGGTGGAAAAATATGGAGACTGTGTATTTTTTTAGTTAGAGAATAGAAGTTATTAATTGAGAACTTTGATGTAATGGGAGTACATTAAAACAGTTTATATACATAATCATTTGTTTCTCATATCTATCAGAGGAGGTAGATATCAATGCCTCCATTTATAGATCAAGAAATTGAGATTCAGAGAAGCACTTAAGTTGTCTGCCCAAAACTGCTTAGTTGGTTAAGTGGCAAGTTGAGACCTTATTCCAGACCTCCCCTTCCAAAGCTCATGCTCCAAATCATTGCCTTACCTGGTCAATGGAAAGGGTCAGCCAGGCTAAGCCCACTTTTGCATATTTATTGAGCCTTTTCCCTGTCTAGTATAGAGGGAGATGATCTTTACATGATATAGCATTGGTAGAGCTTTTGTAGCTCATTTTCTACATGAAAATGAACCAGGAGAAAATGTGACATTCCATTTTCAGTGAACTGATCATAAGCTAGAATAAGGCACAAACATAAAAGGTCAAAGTAATCAAGGGAAGGAACAGTGAAGGTAAGGGCTACCTTTCCCATTTGGCTAAGACCCCACTCTTTATAATGATGAGGTAGTGTTTTTCCTGTGGTGGCTTACGACTGCTCTGAAAAAAACTCATGTTGACGTTATCTAAAGCCATGAACGGAAGGCTATTTACTGGGGTGTTGCTACACTTAATTTAAGACAATGGGCTAGTTATATGTCTGTCAAATCTCTTGGCTTGCAGGCCTCTATAACCTCACCTTCATGAGCCTGTTTCTTTATAAGTAAACCCAGGACAGTAATAGTTCTAAGTCATTTGATGAGGATTAAATGAGATAAACCACATAAAATGCTTGGCCCCGTGCCTGGCATGTAGTAATGCTCATAAAATGTGTCAGCTATTATTACTGAGACATGATAATGTTGGTGTGAACTGAATATTTTTTATATGTGTTTTGGAGAGTGTTTTGGAATTTGGATCCTCTGAGATAAAGCAGGCTATCAATATTTTTACTTCGAGAAAATCAAGAAGGCTTGCACCTGAGTCGTAAGTAGGTAGCTAGCTAGCTCGGGACACTGGTATCTCTCAAACATGAGTTACATGCCTGGTCTTATGCTTAGGGCTTTCACACAGGCCATCTTAACATCACCCTGGAGATATGTGTGTAGATGCTAAAGCCTTGCTGCTAGAATTTTTGATTTATTGCAATGTGAATGATTATGAAATTATAAAAATAACCATTTTTGAATTATTCTGACAATAAACAAAGACTGGATAAAGAACAAGTTGAAGAAAAGCTTTCAATCATTTGTCCTGAATTTCATAATTAGTCACAATTAATTGTCTCTTGGATTCACATGGAAGTCAAAAACAGCGTTGTCTGGAAATGGACAAGCTCCTAACTTAATATCACACATTCAGAATTTTATCCAGGGCATTTGAGGCCAGTGGAAATTTGGTTCAAACTTGATGTATCATGATTGTCATGTTTGGTTATAAAGGTGAACAGAAAGGCAGCACAAGTGGAAAGAACCCAAACCAGGTCCTGAGAGCCCTGATTCTAATCTCAATTCTTTTATGCCGGGGATGTGATCCTCAGAAAGGCCACCCATTTCTCAGGGCATTGTTAAACTCACCTGTATACTTGGCATATTTGTATCTGTATATTTCACTTAATTTTCAGGGTTTTCCTTAGATTCAAACGAGTCATCTTTACCCCTACCATTAAAAACTCTGTCTCCTCCTGCTTTCTGTTTCTCATTGCTAGCCCACTTAGTTGCCCAACATAAAAAGTTCCTGCTCCTTTACTCTTCTTGTTTGAGCCTACGGATTCCACTGCTGGTACAGCTAAGATCTTTTTTCCCTTGAGCCGTTGCTTCATTTAGCCCTTCACCTCTTTTTTTTTTTTTTTTTTTTT
>PVKH010014794.1:0-16345 GCA_004027955.1 Chaetophractus vellerosus
ACAAAGGAATCCAGAAGCCTGAACCCTGGAGACGTCGGCAGCCATCTTGCTCCAGGGCATGGACTTTGGTATGGGAAGAAATTTATGCTTTGTGGCCTGGTAACTGTAAGCTTCTACCCCAAATAAATACCCTTTATAAAGACCGACCAATCTTTGGTATATTTCAAAAGGCACGCCTTTGGCTGACCAAAACAGTGTGTGTGTATATAATATATATATATATATTATATGAAAGCAGCAAGAATAATACTTTATATTAGTTAGGGTTCTTTTGGGAGACAGAATCGACAGAAGATATGTGTAAAAAGTATGAGATTTATAAGAGTCTCTCACGTGGCTATGGTGATGCAAAAGTCCAGGTTCTGCAGGGAGGCTGCAAAGCAGGGACTCCAATGAAAGTCCAATGAAGGTCCTTGATGAGTTTCCGGGAGAAGTTGGCTGTCCAAAGACCAGCTGGGAAATTCTATCTGAATGCTGTAATCACTTCCCCCTTTAAAGCATTCAGCTGATAAGATAAAACGTCACTCATTGCTGACAGCAATATCCCAAGTTGATTGTAGATGTAATCAGCCATCTATGGAGTAAACTCACTGATGACTAAAGCCCATAAATGTCCTTATATTACAATTAGCCCAGTGCTCGCTTGACCAAAACCTGGGCACAGTTACCTAGCTGAGTTGACAAATTAGTCTAACCATCACAAGGAGAGATAGCCAGGCTTGATTTTAATGGCACAGTCCAGCAACCTATAGCACCTGATCTAGCCTCTCAATGGAGTTGGAAATCAGAAGCCTAAAACATAAAATGCAGTTAAGGGCTGATGGTAAAACCTGGATGAGGTCTAGACATAAAGGAGGAGCTGAAGGGCCGTGGGGAGTGCCCTAACTCAGGTCTCCATCAGTAAATATGCCCTGGCTCATCTCAGGATGGAGTCCTTGGCAGCCTCATAATGGTACTTGGATGGGACCTCCAGAAGGGCAGGAATGGAGCGTGGTGGGCATCTAGTGTGTCGCATTTTCTTGGCAATGTACTGGTTGATGAGGATGATGCTGATGTCGTTCAGATTTAGAAACTTCCGGAAAGTGTCTTCAATTTTTTTTTTTATGGTGTTGTCTGTCCCACCACAAAGAAATTCTCATGGTGGTTCTTGTTAAGCTCCCCTAGGTTGCCAAGCAGAAAAACAGTCACCGTGTCCTCATCTCAGATCACAGCCATTTATTTCCCTCGTTCCGCCATCCTTGCACTCAGATAGAGCTCACCCAACCTCTTGACGTAACCAGTTTTACTTCAGTTTTAAGGACTGCTTTGTAAATTCTCTTGCACTGATTGCGGTTTTGCTTACTTTAACAGGGGAATTTTAGAGATGTTTCCGTATTTACTTCAATGTTGTTTCCCCCCAAAGGAAAATATGACTCATTTCTTTATATTCCATTTTCATTAATATGAAAGGAATTTTTCACCATTGAGAGCTTTTAACTTGGAAATTGAATATTTCTGAATATATTACTTCTCAACTTTGTTGTTGTTAGAATCTATCCTTTAATTGAAATCTGCTATTTGAACATTTCTGGGTTTTTTTTCCCCCCTTCTTGGTTGCTGTTCTGTTTTGTAATAATATAAAGCTTGTATTTTAAAGCTGGAATTCACCTCATACACTTTTAACCCATTTATTGATAAAATTGTATTTATTCCTAACATCTTTATTTATGTTTCTATTCTGATATAGTTTTCTTAATTTACTTTTTGAATACAATTCCCTAATTTTAATATTAGTTTAAATCCAACTACCATGTAATCCAATGTCTTCTGATAATTATTTTTTGCATTATAAAAATTATGAATGCTTTATACCATTTTGTTTAGTTGTGATTTCATTAAGATAATTTGGCCTTAAACCTATCTTCAAATAAGCAAGAAAATAATGTTAACAATAAACTAGATTTTTTAAAATTGTCTTTCTTTGTCATTAATTTGATTATTTAAAAACATTATGCATTTGGTAAGATGTTATTTTTTATTATAAAGAGCAGAGAATGCTACTTTTCAGAATCTGTGGAAAAATATTAAATAATAAATTAAGAAATTAAAATTAAAATGATAATGAAAATTTAACTTAATAAAAGAAATACCTAATGTTTAAGGTTAAACATTTGTATTCTTTACATTTTGAATATCTATATGCAATGTATTATAATTTGTTGGACAGAAGTCACTAGTTTTTATGTATATACAAATATAAGAAATTAAATTCCCCCACCAAAACAAATCCTTTTTACAACTAAACAAATATATAACCAATGTAATACATGCATATATAGGAAATAATAATTGTATACAGATATATATAATGAACAGCAAGTTCCCTCACTCTTTCTTACCATCACATTTAAATACCTTTATGCTATTTTGATGTTATTACAAGAAATATAATGATTTTGGTCAATGCATGAGAAATAATATTCTATCCATTATGTTCATTAGTTAAAAACATATCTTTCTTAAATAGCTTTGTATCAGATAGAAGTAGAATAGTTTATTCAATTAATTCCAGATTGATTCATATTTTATTTGATTTTTCCAATTATTTCCAGTTTAATTGTCTGTCTTTATAATACATGGCTGGTGGACAAAAAAAAAAAGACCTAAACAAATGTAGAATTATTACATTTATATATATGGAAGAGTCAATATTTTAAAAGAATAATCACTCCCAAGATAAGTCTATAAATTCAACACAATTCACATTAAATTAATTTCATCTACAAAAGTGAAGAACATGAAAGGAAAATAGAAAGGAAGGAAGGGAGAGAGGGAGGACGGGAGGAAGGGAGGAAGGACGGAATTTTGAAGAAAAATAAGGAGTTATAGTTTTAGTAATATAAAGATATAAAGGCTAAATATAAAGCTTTGAGATTTACAACCATATAGAATTAGAGCAGTTTTAGATATAGATAAACAAAATAGAATAGAGAACATAGAATAGTAGCATGCATATATAAAGGTATGGTATATGATAGAGAGAAGACAGTTTTCAAAATGGATTCAATGAATGGTTGGGAGAAGTGCCAAGTCATATTGGAAAATATATTTGGTGTGTCTGTGTGTGTGTAAGTGTACATGTGTACATGTATATAGATGTCACATATGTTTGTGTGTGTATATATATGAAGTTGGACTCATTACCTCAAACACTACACTAAAATAATTATTAGATGAATTAAAGACCTCCATATGAAAAAACATTCTACATCCATTAGTGAAAAATAAAGGAGAAAAAATTTATTAACTCAGGGAAGGCAGGATTAAGCATGAAGTCAAAAATTTAAAATATAAAAAAGGATTGATATGTTTTAAAAACATTAAAGTTGCCTTTAGTAAGGAAAAGGCACTTTATATTTAAAAAAATTAATAGAAGGTAGAAAGGACAAAAAAATAAGAGTAAAATAGATAAAATGACTGACTAGAATCCAGAAGTTAAGCAGCTTTTATAGATTATATTGAGAGACTCAACACAACAGAAAAATGTGCAAGTATTATGAATGAGCACTTTACACAAAGGAAATCATAATGAATGCACAAAAGCAATGATGCTCAACATCACTTTTAATCAGGAAAATGTGTATTAAAACATAAATAGTTATTACTAATGAAACAGAAATTACCTGCAATGCTTTCTTTTTAATTGTGTGTTTGTTCCTATTTAATTATTTATGTATGAATGAATATATATATTTAATGTCTTTACATCAAATAATAGATCTTGAGCAATCTGCACAATGTTTTCCCAAGTTACTGTTTTTTCACATCACCTGCTTCTTATCTGGTCAATTTGGTCACATTTAATTTTGAAATTCTATTAGTAAAGTAAGTTGTCCTTTAAAATCAACCATTCTGTCACAATATTGTACATCAAGTATTTATAAAAATGTTATTCAATTAACCACTGCTCTGGAGAATTCAATTTTAGATTTTTCACTAAGGATATTTATTTATTGAATGTGAAATGTTCTAGAAATTGTTCTAAAGCCAAGCTGGTTTCTGGTTTTCCTACAAAATTAATATTTAAGCAATCTAACTTTTCAAAATTTAAAAAATCTGAATAGAATATATATAAAGGTATATATAGATATACTTTTTAATTTAATGAAAATTTCATCTCTCAGTTCCTAATTATATGTCATTCATTTTTCACCCTGTTCTCTAAGAGAAATTGGTTTAAACACAGATCCATAACCGATTTTCCTAATACACTATTTACAAAATTTTTGCAGTTTACCACTGTGTTAGTTTCCTTGGTCTTCAAGCAAACACCATGAAACGGGTTGGCTTAAACAATGGAAAATTTGGGGCTCATAGTTTTGAGGCAAAGGAAAATTCAAATCAAGGCATCAGCAAAGTGATACTTTCTCCCCAAAGACTGTGGTGTTCTGGGACTGGCTGCCAGGCAATCTCTTGACCTTAGTTCCTCTGTCACATGACAATGCATATGGTAGCCTTCCCTGGCCTCTCTCTTCCCATTCTGCTTATAAAAGACTCCAATAAATAGTATTAAGGCCCATCCTGATTGAGTTGGGCCACACCTTAACTGAAGTAACCTCATCACAAGGTCCTGCTTACAATGGGTTCATACACAGAGGAATGTATTATATGTAAAAAAAGGTTTTCCTGGGGTAACTAGCTCCAGGCCATCACAACCACCAAAATATTGATATTATACCTGTCTCTACCAATATGATTTCTAATTCTGTCACATGACTTATAGAAGACACTTTAACTTCCATTAATTCTTCTTTTTAATGATCTTGACCCCTACCTTTTTGTAAGAGCATAAACCTTCCCAAATAAAGCTAGATAAAAATGTCTGAGAGGGGCAAGACATTATTTCATCAGTATTAGAGGAAGAACATTTTTTTTCCTTTGATTGAACATAATACCATTAGGAACAAATTATTGATTTGCTATTTGGGATTCTGTAGCAAGAATATTAATATCTAGAACAATTTTATTCATTATTAAGGCTTGGGTTCTTGATTCATTTAGAAGAGAGAAAACAAAAAACTACGCACACTTAAAGAATTGAACTTTCATATAAGCTTTCTAAACCTTTTTTTTCCCACCTGTTTCCCCATCATGCTCCATAAGACAGAATGTTTGCTGCATTAACTATAAAGCACATATTTGTTCATGTGCCAGGTACACGATTATGGGTGAATTAAAACTTAAAACTTCTATATTCTGTGATACATTCTATCTGAAGACTAATACTCATGGAATAGTTTTTCATGAAAAATAAATATTTTGTTGAAAGTTATAAAATATACTTGTCTTCGTTTGCCAGGGCTACTATGATGCATTACACAAACTGTTTGGTTTATACACAGGGATTTATTTTCTCATGATTTTGGAAGGTAGAAGTCCAAAATCAAAATCACAAAAAGCCTTGCTTTTTCTCAGAGACTATAGCACTTTTAGGTGGCTTGCTGCCAATCCTTGGCATGATCTGCCTTACTCAAATGGCAATCTGTCTCCTTGGTCTGCTCTGGTGGCTTTCTCTGAGAGGCCATGTCTGAATTTCCTCTGCCTTATAATAACTCAAGCCATATGGATTGATGCCCACTCTAATTCAATTTGGCCTTATCTAAATAGGATCTTCAAAGATCCAATTTACAAATGAGTCCACACCTTAACTAATAATGTCTACAACAGTCCTATTTACAAAATTTTCACTCCCACAAGAACATGGACTAAGACTTCAACATATCTTTTGGAGCAGGGTATGATTTGAGCAATTGCAATGTCTGTCAAAATAATGATCTTTTTTCCTGTAATTCTCCATTTTAGTAAGTTATAAACTGACTAAATAACAAGATAACAGTGAGCTAACAGGTGCTTCCTTTATTGAGTACTCATCTGAGAGTGTGTTGAAAAAAGGCTTTGAGACCTCCATCTCATCCAGTCCATTTATATGCTCTTTGTACCTGATGAAGAGATTCTCTTGAATTCATGAATAGATAATATTATGAGTAACAATAGAAGAAGTTAATTGAAAATTAAAGAAAATATCTGTTACCATGGAATTCTTATTTCTATAGAAATTATGTCATCTGAATCATGTTTTTAGAGGAAAATTTAAAGAGAAATGCTGAGCCCATAGTAGTCCTGATCTTCTTTACCCTGCTCTGAATTTTCCAGAGCATGTATCTTCTAAAATAGTATAAATTTATTTATTCATAAAGTTTTAAATTACTGTTTGTCCATCTCCCTTCAACTCAGACTTCATGAAAAACTTATTAAATGAATGAATGAATGAATGAAGTGAATAAATGGGTTTTTCACTTAGTTCCTGGATCACCTTGTAATTTCAAATGGCTTATTTTATTATTTCACTTCAAATTAAATTAAAAAATCAAAATAAGCTGATAACATAAATTTTTGGTGGAAATTTAGAAAGAACAGAAATATTTTAAAATGAGTTAATTGAGAACATATTTATTGTGGAAGGAATTTGTTGGGTTCATTTGATCAAAAAGTATAAAAATAATGACAATATTTATTAGGATAGAGACATTCAGTAATATGCATATAAATTAAAATAAAGGGTCTGTTAGCCTTTTAAACATCATTTGGGATTAACTTTTGACGAAGACCTAATAATTAAAATATAACATTTATGTTATAATTTAACAATATATTTTGAGTATCTACAGTGTACTCTTATCCCTATATGTATGGTAGAGTCATAGCAACTACCACATCAACTCTAATCCTAGAAAGTGGGTACTAGCCAAATATGAAGTATTATAAATAGAAATTTTCTGAACATTTTACATAAAAGCTAAACTTCATAATTTTGAAAACTAATGGAATACATTTCCTCTAGGGTGTTTTCTGTTATCTCTAGTTAATCTCCTACCATAATATTTTCAATTTCAGACTGTCATGATATCTTTCCCCATCTGATTCTGTTTTTTACCATGACCAGATGGAAAGGTAAAACAAACACTTAAGATTTAAAGCACATCTTGTCATCAAGTATTTTGTTCTACACTACGGCTGTATCTTACCTCTTTAAGGAAAACAGCAAAGTTTTGCTGTCAGAAATTCGGATGTTCCTGTCTTCCCATACAGGTATCACTACTAACTGGCAATGTGTGTGTCTTTGCATGTATGTGTGATAATAGAATTGAAAGGGAGATTTTTTTCTTTTACCTTTCTAAAATAGTTTCTGCATTTCATTATCAGAATCTCTAGTGACATTTAAAATTTATTTTTAAAGAAATAAAACTGAGTAGTGATTGAACATTTGGGAAACTGGTTTTCCCCAAAACTAAATAAGCATTTCTAAAACTATACTGATTGGTACATTTGTTATTCATAGATTTAAAAGTCCCTCACTCCCTAATGAAAATATGTGAAATGGCCAAAAAATATTATAAAGCATATTTTATTGAATTTTTAAAGTGATGAGTGATTTCACAATATAATCCCTTAATTAACAATTTGAAATAATGAGACTGGATATGTCCTTGATTACTTCAACTATAATAACATTTGTTCACCATATTAGGTAGTGATAGAATTGATGATAATTCAAATTATTTAATCACCTTAGCGGCAAAGGCACTCACCAGTCTGAACTGATGCCCAGCAGCCATCCTGGTACCGATAGGCTGAGGAGCAGTGCTGAAGTAGTCGTAGAATTGTTAACCTAAAACAGCATGTGAAACATATTGAAGTAGAGAGTTCTGAAGTAGGAAGCTAACTTAAGTCAGCTATGGTGGACTTTAAGAGTATATTTTTATGGTGAAATAAGAGAATAGAAAATAGAAAGGAAGGTGTTTGAGAGGCATTAAATTGGCATAAATATTTTATTCAGTAACCTAATGGATGTGGAAAAGGGAAAGGAAAAGGTGCCTTAAGTTTTTAGGTAGTCCCTAACGCTTACAGGAGGTAAGTGAGATCAGAAAAAGAGTTAAAGTTCAAGGGCGAGACTGAAATAGGTGAAGAGTATGAGATCGTGTTCTGACATGGCAATTCAGGGTGTTAGATTTGAGACGAAGGGATACAAAAAACCGGAAATATGGGTCTGATTTATCATACATATTTCGAATTCCAAAGTGTTTTAAAATACCATAACCCATAAAAACAACAACCCAAAAGAGAGTAATAGTAGCATTCATAGATGAATATAATACAATATATTTTTTTGCAAAGTAAGTTACAATAATATGGTGCAAAGTAAGATATTAAGTTTTTATTGATGTTAAATTCACTGGAGTGGAATTTGACACCTTAATATTTGATTTTAAAGAGAGCACCTGAGAAGACTTACCATAAATACTCATCAAATTTCTGAAATGTTTTTCTGGAAGCAAAGGTATATTTATCAACTCCACTCAGTTCCTTGAGTATTTATTACAACTATAAGATTGATGTCCATTTTGCAAAATGGAGACAAAATAAAAATTTCTTAACCAATCTGAATTAAAAACAAATTTTAAGATATGTTATAATTAAAAATTTTGTTAATGACATTATATCATATTAAAAACCTAAGATTCCATTACTGGGTGAATGCATTAAGTCTGAGTTATCAAGCATATATTAACATTAGTAAAAACATTTTACTTTTTTACATGCATACAGTTTTTATAAAACATGTTATTCTTAGTCATTCATTTATAACTATTTAAAAGACTTCTGTGACCAATTTTTGTGGGGGAAATTTCCACTAAGTTGGCGATACTAAGACCTATTATACTCAACTTTTAAAAAAGACAAAATAAAAAAATATAAAATAAGCTCTGTTGTATAAGATAGCTATTATTTTCTAGAAAATGAAACCATATTTATATATTTAACAATGTTGCTACAGTAAACATAGTCTACACATTTTCTATAACATATTTCCAAGTTAAAATTCAAGTTTGGTGTTATTAAGAACAAATATTCAAATAATAACATCTTTCTTTCCTATTGCCTTTATTTGAATTAAGTATTAGCTCCTTTCTTCTTTTTCCTCCTCACTTATATCTCCTGAAGGATATTATTTTGACATGAAGGCCTTGTGTTTAAAATAGAAGTTAATTAAGAAATAACCACTTTAATAAAGCCTCTGGTACACCACACTTCTGTTAATATATGTGGGTGTTATAATTTCCATTTTTGTTCTAGTTAGGCTTCTCCCAAGTCAGGAATAACGAGGTGATTAAGAAGCAATTTCAGGTAAAGGAAACAAATAATTGCCTTTCTGTGATGCTTTTATAGTTTAAAAAGCAAGAACCACTAATTATCTTGCTAAGGGGAAAACTGATTATGCCTTTACTTTTAGAATATTAACTCTCTCATCTCTCAGTAAAATGATTAATAAAATTGTACATAGATTCTCCTAAAAGTGTTGTCTTTATATACAGTTATTGAAAGAATCCTTTGATATCCATGGTATGTATTTCTTAATCTTTCAGGAAAAAATATCTTTCTAAGAACAGTTCAAATAAGGCTATTTTCTAATGACAATTAATATTTGTCCATAATTTTAGTTCATTCCTGAAAAAGTTTCTGTAATAGCAACAAATTAACAAAAAATTCTTGGATGAAAATGAAAGGAAAAGTATAATTCTGTAAATGATAATAAATGCATTGTGGCATATCAATAGAGGAATACATTTTTAAATTCCGTTTGGTGGAAGTGAACACGCTCGTCCATGATCTATTATAAGCCACTTGTAATTAGCTTTACATTACAATATGATTTCTGTCCACCCTGCCTACACAATGTTTTTTCCCCCTCAGTTAAATGTCTCCTGAAAGCAATATACCAGAAATGGGTTGGCTTTTACAATGGAGATTAGTTTACAAGCTCACATTTTCAAGGTGAGAAAAAATGTCCAAGTCAAGGCATCATCAGGTAATGCTTTGTCCCCAAAGACTGACTGCCAGTAATCCTGGATTCCTCTGTCACATGGCAAGGGACATGGCAGAGACTGCTGATCTCTCCCTTCTCTTCCAGGTTTTGTTGCTTTCAGTGCCTGGCTTCCATGGTTTTCTCTCTCTCTTCCTCTGAATGTCATCCTTTTATAAGGGATTTCAGTGAGAGGATTAAGACCCAGCCTGGGTCAAGCTTTAGTAACCTAATCAAAAGGTCCTACCTACAATAGGTTTATATCCACAGGAATGGATTAACTTTAAAGACATGATTTTCTGGGGGTATGTACAGTCTTAAACCACCTCAGTATGTCCCAATTCTCTTGCAAGCTGATGGTTAGGCAGAGGAAGCTTTAACAGCTGTGAGGGTGGCAGAGTGAAGTCAGCCTAAGATTTTAATAATAATCAGGAAGAATGTTGCCTATAACAGAGAGGTAAATAAACAGAAAAGCTTTCATTTGAAATGAAACCAAATATCAAAATCTACATTTACCAGAAAGGTCATTTGGAAAGCACCAGAATTCTATCGTCTTTGGGAAGGAAGCCAGCCTTGTCTATATCTTTATTTAGTAATTCCTAAATCCTCAAAACTGTGAGTGAATAAATATCCATTGTTTAAGCCAACCCATTGTGTAGTGTTTGCAACAGAAGCTCTGGCAAACTAAATGATGACTTTGAAGATGGAGGAATGTAATGCAGGCAGTCTCTTGTTGCAGATAATGGCCCCCACTGCCAGCCAGCAAAGAAATGGGAACCTCAATCCTACAGCCTACAACCTATAACTTCAAACCTACAATCTAAATCCTACAACATGAAAAAGGAACAAAATTTGGCCAACAGCCTGAATGAGTTTGGAAAAAAAATTCTTCCCCAGAATCTCCAAAAAGTAATGAAGCCAAATTCACAACTTGACTTCAGCATTAAAAGATTCACTCCAGGGTCTATGCCCAGAGATGATGTTTTAATCCACTAAGTGTGTAGTGTGTAATTTGTTACACAACAATACAAATTTATTACATACAACCAGCATTTTTAAACCCATCTAAGATTTCATCATATTAGCATAGGGAAGGGAGAAAGGAAATATATTATTTATTATAGAGCATAAATTAATGAACTAGAAAACAAACTAGAAGTACACATTGAACACCAACAATTGGTTCTTGGAAATGATTCATAAAATTGATAAATCCCTAATGAGAATGATCATTACATAGTATTGCATCTTGAAATCTGGGGTTTTCTCATTTATTTTTGGCCAGCATTCTAACAAAATACTTATTTCTCATAGTTCAGGCCTTACTATGAATGCATCGCCATTCATCTTTCCATTTTCTTGGGTCATATCTTTTTGTTGTTACAATTTTCAATTTCTAATTACCAAGGAGCATAAAGTTTCTCTTTACTTTGTAGTTCTCCTTTGTTTAAATGAATATTCATATCATTGGATAATTTTATACAGGGCTATATTATTAGTTTTTGGTAGAGCCTTTTAACTATTAAGTTAATTAACTTAGTGTCTGATATATCTATTTTTTCCTGTATTTCAATTTTCTGAACAGGATTATACATGACTTTTTAAAGTTACAGATATTATGTTTTACTTTTAATGTATTTTTCTGTGATTTTTCTTAGGTTTAGAAAAATTTATCTGTAAAATGAAATTTCTAATATGATATGTAGATTTGAGATGTCTTATTATGTAAAAACCTGAGATTTCCAGATGCAATATTATGTGAGGATCATATTCATCAGGAATTTAGCGATTTTAATAATCTTTTCAGAGGTTGAGCTCTTGGCTTTCATGGTCATGTTTTTTTCCTATTTTCTTGATTTCTTCTATTATTTCCATTATTTCTTTCCTTCCATTCTCTTTGAGATTATTTTGTTGCTCTATTTCTACATTTTCTAAAAGAATAGTTTGCTCTTAACTTTTCATCTTTTCTTCATTTCCAATAAATATGACTTTTAGTTTCCCTCTAATTTTTTATTTAGCTCCCACAAGTCTTGAATTATATTTATGTAATAATTCTGTGAAAATCTATTCTATTGCAATTTATTTATTGACCTGTAGGTTACATAGAAACATGTTTCTTTATTTCTAATCTATGTAAATTGTCTATCTTTATGTGCTTAATAGCAAATTAAGCCTCCTGGCCAGACAACATTACCTATATGATTTCAAATAATTGAAATTCATTTTGACTTTCTTTATGGTTTAGCATATTGTTTATTTTTGTAAATGTTCCATGTGCATGAAAAAAACATGCACATTTTCTGTTGTTGGTTATGGGGTTCTATAGAGTTGTTCAATATTTACAAACATTAAATATCAGGTAGCTATGGGGTTCTAAGTTTGAGTGTATTTGACATAAGTATCTGGAGCTCAGAAAGGAATCATCATCCTATAGGTAGTAATTTAAACCAGAGAATAATATGCTCTGGAATAAAAGTAGATCCCTTATTTAAGAACTGAATAACATCAAATGAAGGAATAGGAAAGGAAAAGATAGACTATAAAGGAGAATTTTAAAAAATGGATGTTCCTTCATTTATTCATACTTTTACTTCAAGAAAATTTTATAGCTTCTTTCTTTATCGAAAAGACATTGTTAATGCAATTAATTCTGAAATGTTTCACATATTATATCACTATTATAAGTAGATTCTTTTTTAGTTTTATTTTAAACTGTTAAATTTCATGGAGTTTGTACCTGGGAAAAATGTCTCCAATAAATGTTTTCTTACTTTTTAAAATTTAATACTATATTTGAAATATATTATTTCACGTTTAAAAATTTCTTATACAATACATTGGTGGTAGTGATGGCAAATACCGTGATTATTTTTGGGATGTAATGTAATATAATGCTTCCAGTGTTTTGTTTTTTTTCCTAAGCTCTAAATGTTGTTTGGAGCTGGATCTTCATTACCTAGAATTAATTTCAAAATTTATCATATGCTTTTCTGGCATATTAGAAGATGATCATGTGCTTAAATATCAAGACAGATAGATGTCATTTTTCCCAGTTTTCCAAGACTCGATTTTTTAATTATTGTAATCTAATAAGAATTTTGAATAGAGAATTTAGGAACTCCCACTGAGAAAGCTGTACTAACTACACATGAATAACTGGCTATTTTGACCTTGTGCCTATAGATTAGAGCCTTTCATAAGACATTTGTATCAGCATTTATGGATGATTTAAATATGGCTGTGGAATTTTATAGGAATGGGTGCATAAAGTAAAAATGAGGGCCGTAAAAACTGCTACATGTCTATTTATAAACTAAAACTAAGCAGTCTTTTACAATAGTTCCTTTGCTACTAAGTTAAAATTATAGAATCATGGATACTTTCAGGATTTTACTTTATGAAAATATAATATTTACATCTATTTTAATCAGGTATTACTTAGGTAATTATAGCAGCACGTATTTGCTGAATAAATAAATGAATACTTTTATAAGCATTAACCATTTTATATTTGGGGAGTTTTAGATGACACTCTAAGTGCCTTTGTGAAAATGAAAGGAACACATTTGCATTTGCATAGTCATTTTAAACTATTATTGTATTTTAGTGTTTGCCTGTCATGAAGCTTTTTAACAAGCTCTAATTAATGTTTTCTTCTTTTAAATTTCTATTGTAAATTAAACAGTTTTGTGGTACAAGTTCCTATGAGCTTTGTTATAGAAAATTAGCTTGGTAGGCACTTGTTCAAGTAAGAAATCATTTTAAATAGTGGATTTTCAACACTTTCTTGGGAAATTACTTTTAAAACTTTGGAAATGCAGAATGCCAATAGTGTGAATAAAGTTACCAGACCCAGTATAGTGGTAAAGTTGTCAGACATTGTTTGAAAATTTCTAAACTTAGACAGGAATAAAGTAATTTATTGGCTGACATGTCTTTCTTTACAGGTAAAATGTTTTGTTTTGCATTTATAAATTTCCAAAAAAAAACCCCAAAAAACAAAAGAAACACAAAATTTAGCTAATAGCAATTATAATTTCCTCAACATAAATAACAGCATATACATTTTGTTGCTTTTTCTATCTAAAAACAAATTCTAGACCCTAAAATCATGTATATAACTGGGATAAAAAGCAAGATAATAAGCATTTAGCCAAATCCTAATCATACATTTTTTATAATGAAAATATTTACATTTCTTTCATCTACATTTCAATTAAATGGTAAATATCACTTAGAAATAATTTTTATATCCATCCATCCATACTTACTAAACATCTGGTAACAGTTTCTTATTGTTTCTAAAATTCAACAAAGTCCAGGAAACATTGTGTCATTCTACAGCTATCCTTTAAAATAAAATAACAAAAATAGATCCTATGCTGGACAGTACACTTAATCCTATAGCATTTGCTTTTCCTACAAAAATGGCCCTAATAACATATATTTAGTTCCCAGTATGAGTTGAAAATTAAGTTTGTAAAGTGTAGTTATTAAAAAATTTAGTATGTCTGTATATAAAGCCTAATTTTCTGCACAACAGGGGAAGAGGTACTTCCATGAAGTGCTAAAGGAAAATATATTCCCTGTCTATGTAGCTACAATGACAAATCATGATGATTTTGATCAATGCTTCACATAGCTTAGTTTGTGAGAAAGGAGGAAGGGTGTATTTGTATTAGAAACCATGTAAAAATGAACATTAAGAAACAACTTATGCCCATTTTCTAGACCAGCGATTCTCAGCCTGGGATGATTTCATTTCCCCATCCCTCCCGCAAGGAACATTTGACAAACTCTGGAGACATTTCTAATTGCTATATTTAAATGCTACTGGCATTCAGTGGGTAGAGGCCATGGATGCTATTGGACATTTTACAACGCAAAGGATCATGACAAGAAATAAAGACAATAGCGTCAAAATTGAGAAATGTTGACCTGGAGCATGCAGAGTTGACTTCTCTTGACCATTGAATATCTCAAAGTGGACAAAAAATTGTTCTACAACCTTTTGAAATCTGGAAACTCTAGTTAAAATCATTTTTCTTCATTATGCTTGGGAGCACCTGTTAATGCTCTCAGCTAAGACTAGGTGAAATATGACAGTAAAGATGTTGAATTGAATCTAATTCACTATTATTAGTTTATATATAATACATTCACAAAAAATTATTTTGCAATACTCACCAGCCTCCTATTTAGCTATGTATCTCTGTTCTTGTTGGACATGGCAGTCCTCTTTCATGTGACACCATTGAAGAACTTGAGTCTTCAAAGTGACAAATCTACCTGGTAGATACAGTAACATCAAGTACAGTACTAGGGACTGGAGAGATTATTTTGAATTGTGTTCATACTTAACATGAAATACGGTAAGAAAGGCATCAAAAGGGAAAAATTAACTACAATAACAATAAATCTAAAACTTCTTTATAAATAAAGTTTATTATTATTTTTAAGTGAAAAAAGATGATTATTAAGAAATCTGCATGGTTTGGCTTTATAACTTCTATGTAGCCTTGGATTGTTTAACTTTACCATGGAATTCCTGTTATCATACAGTTGAGTAACAATAATGTGAAAAGTTCATGAGATTTACATGTGTTAGCTTCTAACCATTTGACAAGAAAAAGGCATATCTTCCTCTCCCAACCTTTCTGTCTCCTCTTCTCCCTCTCAACATCCTATGAGAGGAACAGAAGAAAATTGTACTTCAATGATGAGATAAGTAGATGACCAAGTTTCACAAATAATTTATATTGTTGCAGCAGTTTTAAGTTTTTTTATGAATCCCAAAAAGAAAAAGATTATGTTCCTGAACTAATCCATTCCTGTGGGTATGGGGCCTTTTGATTGCACTACATCAGTGAAATGTGACTCAGGTTGGCTCTCTGCCCTCTTACTGGAGCTTTATATAAACAGAGATACAGAGAGTGAGATATAGAACAAGGAAGTCACCGTTTTTTACTCTGCCGTTGAGAGAGGACTTGAGGATTGCTAGCAGCTAAAGCTTAAGAATGAAGCTCCCAAGAGGCTGGATTCATGGAGCAGCTCAAGGCTGAAGTGACAAGACATGTGCTTGATATCTCACAGCTGAACTCAGGAAGAACTGGCCCAGCCAAGCCTAAGATAGGAGGCCTGGAAATAGACAAACTTTATGCCTGGTTGCCCATAGCTGAGCAGCTGGGAGGTGGTAGATTCTAGAAGGGAAAGCAGGTAATTTGGCAGAGACCAGCTGCCATTTTTGCCACATGGCAGGACATCAGGATCGCCAGTAGCTGACTTTGGTGAAAAACCATCTCTGATGGTGCCTTGATTTGGACATTTCACAGCTTTGGAACTGTAAGATTTTAGCCTAAACAAAAACCTCATTATAAAAGCCAACCCACTTCTAATACTTTGGCAGCCCTCTGGCAAAGTAAGACAATTGTTTTCTTACATATT
>PVKH010014795.1:0-16343 GCA_004027955.1 Chaetophractus vellerosus
TGGCGACCCGCCGAGTCAGCTCATCGTGTGGCGACTTGCCCTGCCCGTGGCAGTTTGCCTTCTCAAGGCGGTCTGCCCGCTCGAGGAGGACCCAGGAACCGAACCCAGGGCCTCCTATGTGGTAAACCGGAGCCCTACCAATTGAGCTACAGCCGGGTGGGCCACATCTTAAGTTAAGATCCTTCTTGCCAAAATATTCTACTTGCAGTGGGTCCACGCCCACAGGAATGGGTTAATTTTAAGTACATACTTCTCTGGGGCCCAAAGAGCTTCAAACCATCACAACTACTGTGGAAAACAGTCTGGCAGTTTCTTGAAAGATTGAACATACACCTACCAACAACCCAGCCAAACTGTTTAGGTATCAGCCCAAGAGAAATGAATGCTTTTACCTACACAATGATGTGTACCTGAATGTTTATAGGACTTTTATTTGTAATAGACCCCAAACTGGAAACAACCCAAATGTCTATCAATGGGCAAATAAACAAACAATTGCAGTATATCCACACAATGGAATACTATTTAGCGATACAAAGAAATGCATTATTGCTATAGCGTGAATGATTCTCAAAATAATTATTCTGAGTGAAAGAAGCCAGACGAAATAGGGCACATACTGTATGTGTCCATTAATATAAAACTCTAGAAAATGCTGACTAATCCATAATGACAGAAAGCAAATCAGTGGTTGCGATAAGGATGGGGGTAGGGTGTGGAGTGGTAGGAGGGCAGGGAGGTGAAATTTCAAAGGGCAAGAGGATACTTTTAGGGGTGATGGGTATGTTCAATATCTTGATTCTGGTGATTATTTCATGGATTTATAATATGTCAAGACATCAAATTATACACTTCCAATATATGCAATTTATTGTATGTCCAATATATCGCAATAAAGCTGTTAAAATATGCATGTTTTTTATTCTAATGCATTTTTTTTTCTTTAATCATTTAAAGCATTTTAGCTCTTTATATGCAACTCTATAAAATAACCCACGCAAACATGGCTCTGGCCTCAAGGAATAGATAATCCAAGATTTGTGCTATTGACACATATGCCCATGTACACAAACTACCCTTATCTACAAATCATTTAATTTTGAAATATGTTGCAATAGTAATTCCCAACTCTTTTGACTAGAAGTGTCCCTTTTTAATGCCAAAACATTGTTATTGTATGTTAGCATGTATAAATCGACAAGACAATGACCAAAAATAATTCTAAGGCTTTAATAGCACTTATATAGGAATTTGTATTTTCTTAGTCTCAAAGAACTAATATATATTTGTAAAATGGTAAAACATATATTTTTCTTTTCTTTATCTGTCCTTTCACCCCAATCCTTCTCCCTATTGGGTCACTAGGTCTAAGGACAGTCTTTCTACTCAGGGAGGGCTAGTCCAACAGTATAAAAATTAATTCTAAGCTTATAAGATTCAAAGGAAACTGAGAATCTTCAAGGAACAGGACATAAATGACAGGTTTGGGAAAATGTGTATTGATGGATGAGCAGAGCAGAGCAAGGCTTCTGGTCCCAGAGGAGTGGCATGTCTGGGATGGGGGGAATGGATTCAAAATGAGGGGGAAAGGGAGCTGGATGATACCAGGTACCTGAAAAAGGGTGGGGACTCTGTCCTGCCCACCACCCAGGGGGAGTCCAGGTTGGGGTTGAGCTAACAGTTTGTCATACGGGTGTGATGATCCAAGAGCTCAGGGCTCCTCTCCTCCCTTCTCTAGTGCTGGCAAGACCCAGAGTTGCCCTTGCTAGCATGACACTGGAGCATAAGAGGTATCTGAGGGTTAGAAGAGTTCAAGACCATGTCACAAAGTTTCCCACTCCTCCCAGAAGGGTGTGGAAATAGAGTCTAATTCTTAAGCTCCCAGGAGGCACATGGAAGCGTCCCAGGTTGCGACAGATGGTAATAGCGGCGCAAACTGGCACCGCAAGACAACTGCACGACCTGACACCCTTCAAGAAAGGCTGAGGTTGTCTCAGAGTCTGCCCACACGGTACGTGACAGCTGAGCGCCAGTCTCCCCCTTGACACAAGTGTACAAGCTAAGCTCTGCAGAACTAGATGCAGCTCTGGGAAAATTGGAGGGAGACCCTGAAATGACTAAGACTAAGTTTCTAGTCCTTGTAGAATGGGGAATCTCCAAAATAAATGAAGCCATTAGAGGAAAACAGTTGCATGTCTTTCACAGCAGAGTTTGTGGACTGAAAAATATAAAAACGTTACCCTTAAGGGTGACATATGTTATTTATAGATAAAATTGTGCTCATATGCAATTACAAACTCCTTACAATAATGCTGTATCTATTCCATAATTAAGGTGCAGAGATTGCACAGGCAGTTGCTGAAATACTTAAAAATATGAAATGATAGATCTAGAGAAACAATAAACAAGACTAGAGAGCCCAGAAATAAACCTGCACAAACATGATCAATTGATTTTTTTGACAAAGGAGCAAAGGCAATTCCACGGAGAAAGAATAGTTGTTTTTTTTTTTTTTTTTTTTTTTTGTAGGAGGTATCGAGAATTGAGCCCAGGATCTCATACATGAGAAGCAGGCACTCAACCACACAACTATATCTACTCCCCAGTGAGAGTTGGTATTTTTGTTTTGTTTTTGCTTTGTTTGTTTTTAGGAGATACCTGGGCTTGAACCCCAGACCTCGTATGTGGGAAGCAGGTGCTCAACCATTTGAGCTACATCCGCTCCCCAGGATAGTTTTTTTTTAACAAATGGTGCTGAAACAACTGGACATTCATGTGCAAAAAAGAAGAACTTTGACCTATACCTCACCGCTAGGCAAAAATTAACTAAAAATAGACTATAGACCTAAATATAAAACCTAAAAATATACTTCTAGAAAATAATATAGGGGGAAAAAAATCTTTGAGATCTTGGATTGGGCAAAGAGGTCTTAAATACAACATCAAAAGCAAAATCCACAGGAAAAAAAGGAGATGTAGTGGTCTTCATAAAAAATAAGAACTTTTGCTTTTCAGAAGACACTGTTAAGAGAATGAAAAAAGAAGCCACAGACCAGGAGAAAATATTTGCAAATCACATATCTGATGAAGGACTTGTATCCAGCCTATATAAAGAACTCTTAAAACTCAATAATAAGAAAACAGAGAACCCAAAAAAAACATGGGCAAAATATTTGAACAGACACTTCAGCAAAGAAGATATGCAGATGGCAAATAATCACATGAAAAGATGGTAAATGTCATTAGTCATAAAGGAAGTGCAAATTGAAACCACAATAAAATATACTACCCATCTATTGAAATGGCTAAAAATAAAAACAAAAACACTAACAATACCAAGTGCTAGCAAGGATGCAGAGCAACAAGAATTACCAGACACTGCTGGTGGAAATGCATACTTTTACAGATGCTTTGGAAACCAGTTTGGCAGTTTTCAAAAAAGTTAAATATTTACTTGCCACCAGACTTAGTAATCTCACTCCTAAGTGGATATCTAGGGTTACTTGTAATTGAATGTTTATAATTGCTGTATTTATAATCAGGAAAAACTGGAAACACCCCAAATGTGTTTCAACTGGTGAATGGATAAACTAAATGTGGTGCATCCAATAATGAAATAAGGCTTAATTAATAAAAAAAAAAAAACCAATGGGCTAGGCTACATGCAAAACATAGATGAATCTCAAATGCATTCTGCTAAGCGAAATAAACCCAGTCTCAAAAGCTATATACTGTATGATTCCATTTATATGGCATTCTGGAAAAGGATTGCTAGGGGTTGAAGGGTGTAATGGTTTGAGTTTGATTTAATTATGAATTCCAAAAATATAGATTAGATTATGTTTGTAAGCTGGTCTGTTCATCTGGGCATGATTGAGTTGTGAGTAGGGCGTTAACTGCCAGGTCAGTGAGACTTTGAGCCCTGCCCCTCGGTGGGCGTGGTCTCAAGTAGAAAAGCAGAGACTGAGAGAAGCAGATTGGGAGCAGAGCTTTGGAGAAGGAGATTTGAAAAAGCAGTTCTGATGTTGGAGTGAGCCGATCGCCGGATGGCCTACAGCTGGCCTTGTGGAGAGACGCAGCACAGAGAGTCTCATGGTCTTCAGCTGAACTCGTGAAGGAGGCGGAAGCTAAGCCCGGAGAGAAACGCAGCCCCGGGAGCAAAGGAACCTGGAAGCCTGAACCCTGGAGACGTCGGCAGCCATCTTCCTCCAGGACATGGATTTTGGTATGAGAAGAAATTTATGCTTTGTGGCCTGGTAACTGTAAGCTTCTACCCCAAATAAATGCCCTTTATAAAGACCGACCAATCTTTGGTATATTTCAAAAGGCACTCCTGTGGCTGACCAAAACAGAGGGGTTAGTACAAAGGGGCATAAGGTAGTTCTTTGGGGGATGATGAAACTGTCCTGTATTTGATTGTGTGTTGGTTACAGAACTCTGCATTTGTCAAAATCAATAGAACTGAACACCAAAAAAAAGTTAACTTGACTCTATATATATATATATATAATAAAAATAATTAATAACAACCAACAAGATGGCAGCACAGTAAGGTGCTCCTAGAATCAGCTCCTGCTACAGGGCAGTTAGTAATCACCCAGAGCTAACTAAAGGACTTGTTTGGGGGCTCCAGGGGACCAGAAGTGCATCCTGCAGCATCCTAGAAAGAATGGAAGGAGGAGACTGCTCATCTGCAGACAAGATTAGTAAGTAGAGCCCTCCACGCCATGGAGGCCGGTGACCATCTTCCACTGGAGGCACAAGCTGCCTTGGGAGCTGTTCCGCGGCTGGAATTAGAAGCTCCACTTCCCAAAAACGGGGGAGGAAGACGGTTGGGCACCAACTTCGGCTATTGAATAGTAAATTCCGTGGGCTAAAGTATAATCCTAAGAACAGCTAAAGTTTGAACCTGTCCAAGTCAGAAAGAGGCCGGTAGCCGCCATCTTAACTCTACGCCTGACACGAGGGGAAGCGGGGCTGACTGAAAGTCCCAGTGCTGGTAGGGACCGGTTTCTCTCCATCTAGATCAGATTGCTGCTCTAGCCTAAGCCCCAGGCCCACCTTGGGCAGGGAGGAAGCTGGGGCGAGCTGCGTCAGTGTCTCCGGGAAATTACAGGCCACGCCGACCCCGCTGTGGAGGCCGGTGATCATCCTACTTAGGCAGCGCAAGCCACCCCCGGAGCTATTCTGTGGCAGGAATTGGAAGCTCCATTTCCCCAAAATGGGAGGAAGAGACGGTTGGCCACCGATTTCAGCTACTGATTAGTCAGTTCGGCTGGCTAAAATATAACCCTAAGAAGAGCTGAATATTGAACCTGTCCAAGTCAGAAGGAGGCCAGTAGCTGCCATTTTGACTCCACCCCCAGCATGAGGGGAAGCTGGGCTGACTGAAACTCATGGTGAGGTAGAGACCGGTTTCTTTCACCCATATTGGCCTGCAGCCCTAGCCTAGACTTCAGCCCTACCTCAAGCAGGGAGGAAACTGGCAGACCCTGCACCAGCCTATGCAGGTACTGAAGGTACATTCAGCTGGCACAGACTGAATAATCGGAAGTCTACCAGGGCTACTGCGGTCATCTTGGACCCGCACTGCATGGATTGCTGCCCACACCTGCAGCTCCATCCCCACCCCAGGCAGGGGAGAAAGGGGCGTGAAGCTTCATCGGTTTCTCTGGGCAACTACAATCTAGGCCTGCAGGACTTGGGTTATTACACACAGCTGTGGCTCTGTCCCTACCCCTGGCAAAGGAGAAAGTTGGGAGACGCTTCATTAGCCCTTGGGACACTGAGAGCAGCTTGAGCCTCCACAGCTTACAACACCAACTATATCCTTGGCTCCTACTATACAACCAGCAAGAGAGAAAAGGCAGGAAGCCCTAAACTAAAGAGAAAACCTGCACCCAGAATAAATACTCTACAAAGCCAGATGCCAAGACACCAACAAAAAATTACAATCCACACCAAGAAACAGGAAGACATGGCCCAGTTAAAGGAACAAGATAAGCCTCCAGATGACATAAAGGAGTTGAGACGACTAATCATAGATGTTTAAACAAATCTCCTTAATAAATTCAATGAGATGACTAAAGAGATTAAGGATAGTAAGAAGACATTGGATGAGCACAAAGAATTTGAAAGCATACATAGAAAAATAACAGATCTTATAGGAATGAGAGGTGCCATAAATGAAATTAAAAAATACATTGGAATCATATAATAGCAGATTTGAAGAGGCAGAAGAAAGGATTGGTGAGCTTGAAGAAATTGCCTCTGAAAGTGAACATACAAAAGAACAGATGAAGAAAAGATTGGAAAAACTTGAAAAAGGTCTGGGGGAACTAAACGACAGCAAGAGACGTGCAAACTTACATGCCATGGGAGTCCCAGAAGGAGAAGAGAAGGGTAAAGGGGTAGAAGGAATATTTGAAGAAATAATGGTAGAAAATTTACCAACCCTATTGAAGGGCATAGATATCCATGTCCAAGAAGCACGGTATACTCCAATCCAAAAAAATCCAAATAGACCAACTCCAAGACACATACTAATGAGAATGTCAAATGCTAAAGACAAAGAGAGAATTCTGAGAGCAGCAAGAGAAAAGCAATGCATAACATATAAGGGATACCCAATAAGATTAAGTGCTGATTTCTGACCAGAAACCATGGAGGCAAGAAGACAGTGGTATGACATATTTAAGATACTGCAAGAGAAAAACTTCC
Source organism: Chaetophractus vellerosus (assembly GCA_004027955.1). NCBI lineage: Eukaryota > Metazoa > Chordata > Mammalia > Cingulata > Chlamyphoridae > Chaetophractus > Chaetophractus vellerosus. The sequence goes on from PVKH010014795.1 coordinate 6,721, forward strand.
AGCCAAGGATCTTATATCTAGCAAGATTGTCTTTCAAAAATGAAGGTGAGTTTAGAATATTCACAGGTAAACAGAAACCAGAGAGTTTGTAACAAAGAGACCCACTCTGCAGGAAATACTAAAGGTTGTGCTACAGCCTGAAAAGAAAAGACAGGAGAGAGAGGCCTGGAAGAGAGTCTAGAAATGAAGATTATATCAATAAAAGCAATTAAAATTGTCAAAAGAGTGGTGAAAATAAAATATGACAGTTAAAACCCAAATATTTGGGAATAACCTTAGCCAAAGATGTAAGGCACTTATATTCAGAAAACTACAACTCATTGTTAAAATAAATTTTAAATGTCCTAAATAATTGGAAGAACATTCTGTGCTCACAGATTGGAAGACTAAATATCATTAAGATGTCAATTCTACTCAAATTGATATACAGATTCAATGAAATCCCAATAAAAATTCCACCAGCATTTTAAAAATAAATGGAAAGCATGGTTACTAAATTTATTTGGAAGGGTAAGGGGGCCTGAAATATCTTAAAAAGAAAAAGCAAGGTTGGAGGACTCTCATTTCTGGACTTTAAATCATTTTACCAAGCTACAGTGGTAAAAACATCATGTACTGGCATAAAGACAAATAGAACTGAATTGATGGTTCTGAAACAGACCCTCACATCTATGCTCAAGTGATTTTTGACTAGCCTGTCAAACCCACCCAGCTCAGGCAGAACAGTCCATTCAACAAATGAGAAAACTGGATATCCATAACAAAAGAAGGAAAGAGGACCCCTATCTCACACCTTATACAAAAATTAACTCAAAATAAATAAAAAACCTAAATATGAAAGCAAGAACCATAAAGCTTTTAGAAGAAAATATAGGAAAATATCTTCAAGACCTAGTGGTAGGTGGCAGATTCTTAAAGGAGAAAAGAGGAGGACTGAGATGGACTACTGATATTGTATATAGAAGTTTTAATTAGCTTTACTATAAAAGTGTGTAAAGGTACAGACTTGATGGCAACACATTATAGTGAGTAAAAGCTGGTTTATAAACGGGAATGTGGCTGAAAATGGTAGTCTAGGATGTAAATGCCAATTGACAGAAAGTTAGAGGATAATCTAGGGACTGAATAACACAGTAAACCTAGAGGTAGATGAGAATTGTGGTTGATGGTACAGATGCAAGAGTGTCCTTTGTGAGCTAGAGCAGATGTACGTCACTATTGCAGGGTGGTGGGAATGTGGAGAAGCATGGGAAAAATAAAACTGGAGTGACCTATGGAGTGTGGTTAACAGCAATAATGTCATATTCTTGCATCTATGCCAAAGATGTGCTGTGTTGATAATGGGGGAGTATGGAAAATGTGTGCCAAATGTACGCTATGGACCTGGTAATTATTGAATAATAATTAGTAACAAATGTTCCACCACAGTGTGGTATGTTGGTAGAGGGGTGTTGTTTGGGAATTCTGCACATGTGCATGATTGTTTTGTAAGTTTACAACTTCTGTAATAAAAATATATTAAAAAATAATAATAGGGTGGGTTGGGGGAAAGATATACCAAATGTAAGATAAGGACTCTAATCAGCAGTTAAGAGTTTGACAATATTCTTTCATAACTTGTAACAAATGTCTCATGACAATGCAATGTGTTGGTGGAGGGTTGATGTATGGGACCCTTGTATGATGTTATGAATGCTGTGTAAGTTCACAACTTTTACTGTACACTTATTGTTTATGTATGTTCATGTATAAATTATATTAAAAAATAATAACGATAGGGTGGGTTGAGGGAAAATACTTTGGTTGCTAGCAATATTTTGAGGATGCTCTTTAATCATTAATTAAAAATGTTTAACAACAATGTAAGGTATTTGTGGTAGGGTGAGGTATGAGAGCTCAGTATTATGTTATGTATGTTTGTTTTGTAAGGTCACAACTACTGCTATTCATTTATTGTTTATGTATGTTCATGCATGAGCGATATACTTCAATAAATTTTTTAAAAAAGAAAGCCAAATAAAGTAAATGAAACCTTTTCATGGAATACCTAAATCTGCATTTGCTGTTCCACACCTAAGAGGATATTTCAGATAATTTGCAAAATATTTATGTAATCGAATGTAAATATGCTGTGAAATCCTTGGAACTAAAATAAAGCACTAAATACTTCAGTTCTTGCCTCTTTTCTAGGTGATTGGAAGTACCCATCAACACACCAGACTTCTACATAAGTAGAGTTCTACATAAGAATTGCATGCCTATACTTAATGTAATATAAAACAACAAAGAATATAAAAAATGTAAAATTAATGTTCATAGTGGTAAATAAGAGTACTCTAAATCAAGCAGATGCTTTTAATTTCCTATGGAAGAAGACAGTCCAGTTCAAAGTAGGATAATGGAAACAGGGTCCAAACAAACAGTCATGAAACTTTACCAATAGAGGGCAAAAAACCCTCAAATATATTGATATTTTTATATAATCCATAAATATAATCAATACTACTTTTATGTTTATTTTGCTAATTATGTAATCTAAGAGCCATTTTAGATTACTATTTATTTCTTAGTCTCTTCATGGTAGTCTCTTTTGTTCATAGTCATTTTATCTTGTCTTAAAAAATTGAAAAGAATGCATTTAAAAAATAAAAGAAAATAAATGAAAAATAAATAAATAAAAATTTTAAAAATGAAATGTGGGGAGTGGATGTAGCCATTCAGTTGAGTGCCTGATTCCCGTGTACAAGGTCTCGGGTTCGATCCCTGGTACCTCCTAAAAAAAATAAAAAGTGAGAATCGTGGGCCAGTGCAAAAGGGCAGAAACTGAGGAAAAAGAGATTTCCCTTACCACGAATACCCTCAGCAATCCCAGAATAGTTCTGCCTAGGGCAGTATGGCCAATAGAAATATATTGTGACTCTATATTTATTTAATTAAAATTTGTCAGGTCATGACATAAAAAGTAAAAAGAAACAGGTAATGTTAATTTTTAGGATATGTTTTTGCTTAACCCAGTACTCCAAAATAATATATAAGTTCAATATGTGCTCAATATAAACAAAATATTAATGAGAGTCCTTTTTGAATACTGAATCCTTGAAAATCTGTGTGTATTTTGTACTCACAGCGCATCTCAATTTGGACTAGCACATTTCAAGGCTCAGTGGCCACATGTGCCTCAAGGCTGCTATTATGGGACAACTAAGTCCAAAGGGCTGACACACTCCATCCCCAGAAAACAGGGCCCTAGTCTTCTGTTCAGATCAAGTCTTGCCCAACTTTACAATCTTAGATTCCAAGGATAATGCCTTGGGTTCCTACAAATAGCAGGAGGGAAGCCCAAAGCCAGGAATTAAAAATCCCTGAATTGGTAGTCTGCCTATGACAGGGTTTTTCCAGTATTTGGACTGCTGGGGGTAGAATTCCCACCCATAGAAGCCCTATTCTCCAGAGCCCGAGAAGATGCTCTAGCTCTCACTTACAGACATTTTTTCAGCTTTATCCTGACAGCTGGTAGCTCAGGGACAGTGAAATGACTGAACTCTAGCTCTGTGAATGGCCGCTATCTGTCTCCGAGATTTGGGCGAGTCACTCCAGGTCACTGTGAGGACAAGACAAGCAGTTGGTGGTAGGTCTGCTGCCTGTTTCTCTCTTTCACTTTTTCTCCCCCTATTTTGAGAAGCAACAGGATGTAGACTTGCTACTCCCAAGAATTAGGTGTCAGGGGGTGCCCAGTATATTTATTTTCCTCTCCCTCATGAGAAATCCAGCTAAGTCTGCTCCACACAAGCCCGAGTTCCCTCAAGCCAGAGGTTTTCTACAGCATTCATGTCTGGACAAAACTAGCACAACTTAATTAACTGACCCAAGTTAATACAAATCTAACCAGAGGCTGGTAGCAGAGAGAAGGAGAAGTTCTAACATGGAGAGCTATAACCTTCCTCTTTAAACAAAGGGGTTTGAATAAAGAAAAGGTATTAGGGAGAGAATTCAAAGAAGAAAGGGTTCTTGGAGGATGAGCCAGTTCATATTTCAGTTTTCTGGAAGTACTGAATGACAGCCACCCTGAGTGGACACAAGTTGTCCATGGTTCACTACACATTCTCCCTTCATGGCTAAAGAACCCCATGTTTCCTTGGGGGAAGCTATCCTTCCCACAAGCAGTTTGTATGGGGTTGATCCCACCCTCATCTGCACCAAATCAATGAAGCCATAACAGGCTGCTGTGATTGGTTCAGGGGGGAGAAGATACCCCAAACTAGATAAAGGAGACATAAAAAGATTTTACTGGGAGTTCCAGTTGATTAAGATGGTGGTATGAAATGCTCCAGGGTGCCATTCCCCCAAAGAATCTTTGAAAAACTAGCAAAAACCGACAGAGCCATCTCCCTCAACACTCTGGAAAGCAGTTAAAGGGTGGTGAGTACCAAATCAAGAAAACACAGCTTAATCATAGGAGAAACTTGTGGTATCCTTGTTGGCTCCTCCCCCATCCATCCCCCGTGTGGTGTGGAGCTGTCCTGCTTTTCTATTGTGGGTCACTGGTGTTATTCCCAGGAAAGGAGAGTAAGCCCTGTGTGCATACTGGGGTGCCTGTATGTCGATACTTATCTATCAGATGGCAGCCTGAAGGACTGAACCAGGACACTTAGGTTCAAAAACTATGAACTCTGAGCTTCTCTATTTTTACAAAAGTAGTCATACTTTACTAAGGATCATTTAGAATTTTGCAGTGGCTATAACTGGGCCGCTTTAGTTTAGATAAAGTAGTTTTCTTCAGAGGACATTTGGAAAATAAGGAAGCCTGCATCTCTTAAAAGCAATGAGATGTACATTTTGATTGGTATTCAGAGGCATCAAAAAGAATTAGTGATCAAAATAGCCTTGTTAAAAGACTCCTTCCAACAGTCCATTAAAAATGTAATAAATGAGAACCCAAGACAACCGACGGGAACAGCAGACAAACTCACTTGATTTCGACTATGCCTTCAGCTCCTTCTCTTTATCCTTCTTTGCTTAGTTACTCTAAAACTACTAACCCTCTTTCTCTTTTACCCTTTTACTTGGAAGATGAGAAAGAAAAGAATACTAGACAAATATCCTTTAAGGTTTGACTCATTACAGACTCCAACATTCCAACCACCACCATCTTTTTTTTTTTTTTAAAGATTTATTTATTTTATTACATATCTCCCCTTCCCCCTCATTGCGGCGACGTGCCGAGACTTGGTCACTGCGCAGGCGCGGCTTTCCCCGCTTGTGGGCAGTTTCTGCTTCTATTCACGGTCGGCTCTTGCTTCAGTTCGCGGGTGGCTGGATGCACTCCATTCGCGGGCAACCTGCCCTGCCCGTGGCGGCTTTTGCCCTGTCCGTGGCAGCTTTTTGCCCTGCCCACGGTGGCTCTGGCCCGCCCATGGCGGCTTGCCATTCTCAAGGCGGTCTGCCCGCTAGGAGAGGTCCCCGGGAACCGAACCCGGGGCCTCCCATATGGTATGCCGGCGCCCTATCCACTGGGCTATCGAGCCGGCCCCCCAACCACCACCATCTTTAACCCATGGCCAACAATGGAACTAAGAGGCATATTTATTCACAGAGGAATTTAGAATTCTTTGGTGTGTATATGATCTAGGGTTACCTGTCCTTATATTAGTTTGTCTATTTATTAGCTTGTGTACTAGATGTTAAATTCTGCTTCAACCCTCATAATAAGCAAATAAACTCAACTTGTCCTGCCAGGAACGAATTCTGATAAAAGCATAAAAGTGGGGCAAAGTCAGAAAGCCAGCTCTGTTAAATATACTAGTGAGCTATGTATTTCTATGTTTTCTGAATTTCTGTTTTTTTATGTCTGACTCATAGCTGAAAATGTTTAAATTAAAGCTTAAGTTCTCTATTTGTGTCTGCCTGTATGTTGAATATACATTTTCCTACCTCTGGATGGTATTACCAAATTAATTTATAAAACTCATTCAAAGAGCTCTATTCTAATTGGCTTAAATATAAATAAGTGATTAAGGATAAATTAATACCCCTAAAGTCCCAGAAATTAAGGAAACCAAACTTCTAATATTTCCAATGAAAAAAGACTATTTGTAGTACTAAACTCAAATGATTTTTTAAAACAATTCAAGCTCACATAATTTAGGTAAACCTTTGGCAAACAAAACTAGGCTGATATTGCTCACTAAATAAAAACAGCTATATCTTCTAAGTTATTAGTGTTAAGTTCAATACAAGAAAACAATTTTATTTTACTTGGGTATGTTCTTAAAATTATATAGGTTTACTGATCAATATGCTAGCACAGTGACTAGATGTTAAAGATGAAAAATGTAAATTTGTGATGAACGGAATTGAGTTATTATTCTGACAAACTTTAAGAGTAATTGTGTTTTATAGGATGTTGGCATGAAGACAGTTTCCAAGATCTAGTTGGTAACAAGTATATAAGGTATGCAAGGTGTGTTTTTGTTAAGGGAAAAGAGAGTAGTTTTGTCCTAAAATAAAATGACTGGCTTTTGCAGAATAAGAAATAAGAATGTGTAGGACAGGGAAGCAGATGTGGCTCAAGCAGTTGGGTGCCTACCTACTACATAGGAGGTCTCAGGTTCACTTCCCAGTGCCTCCTAAAGGAGACAAGCAAGACAGTGAGCTGATGCAACAAGATGACACAACAAAGAGACACAATGAGGAAACAAAATGAGAGACACAAGCAGGGAGCAGAAGTGGCTCAAGCGATTGGGCACTTCCCTTCCACATAGGAGGTCCCGCGTTCGGTTTCTGGTGCCTCCCAAAAAAAAAAAAATGAAGAAGACAAGCCCACAACAAACAGACACAGAAAACAGACAGCAAGCACAAACAAGGGGGGTGGGGAATAAATAAATATAAATCTTAAAAAAAAAAAAAAAAAGAATGTGTAGGACAAAACCTGGTGGATGTAGAAAGCTGTAGAAGTTTTTCAGAAAAGGAATTTTATTTGTCATGGTCCAGGTTGGCTAAGACTTGATAGGTTTATGAGATTTTAAAGATTTTTCTTATAAGATCTTCATGTAAAACTAGAATTTGGTTTTCTTTCTGTTAAAATGGCAAACTTTTCTTAGATTATTGGTCTTCTCTGAGTTGTAAAAGGTTTTTCTTAACCATCTGAGTAATCTGTCTAGAAGGCAAGGGTTCTGTATTTTAACAGAATAATCTTTCCTGTGCTTTATATTGACCTTATCATCCTTTATTGTTTTAGGGAACAAGTATTCTCATTTTTAAAATAACATTTTTTAAATAATGACATTGGCTCCTCTATTACATTTTAAATCTTTTATTGTCTCTTTGGTTAAATAGGGAACCAAATATTGTTTCACAGTGACCCATGATCTTATTTAACAAAACTTTCAAACCTGGCAAACTTTGGCATTTTGCCTTCCCCAAAATTGAGTCCTAAATTACATCTTCTTGATCTCAAGCTGCCTTTGGGATTTTCCAGAGGGCTCCTGGAAAATCACAAAAGATTTGTTCTTTCACCTTGTAAGAAGAGAGGTGCTAGAAATAGTTAGATTTATGACTTGCATGGAAAGTGTTGTTAAATTGAAAAAGTTTTATAACCTTCTATTGGTTAAATTTATATGGGTGTATTAGTCAGGGTTCTCAGGGAAACAGAACCAACAGAAGACTGACAGATATTTTATATATATACATATATAATGTAATATATTATGTAAACATTATGAGATTTATTATAGGAATTGGCTCACGCCACTGTGGGGATGGGCAAGGACGAATTCCATAGAGCAGGCCGCAAACTGGGAACTCTGATGAAGGTTTCAATAAACTTCCAGGGAGAAGCAGGCTGGATGAAATATAGATGGAAATTCTTACTTCTGACTCTTGAAAATTCTCCCTTTAAGGTCTTCAACTTCAACTTGGATGAGACTTCTGTCATTGCTGAAGGCGATCTCTTTGGTTGATTGTAGATGTGATCAGTCATTGATGCAATCAACTGATGATTTAAATCCACAAAATAGTCTCATGGTAACAACCAGGCCAGCACTTTCCTAGCCAAACAATTGGACACCATAACTTATGTTGACACATGAACTTGATTATCACAATGGGTAAAATGTTATTAATATAAATGTTTCAGAAATTATATAAAGTTCCTAGAGATTTGTTCCTCCCTGTCGATGAGATGTCCTAGTACTGATCAGCCTATTAGACAATATTATAGTGTTATCAGTCCCAATTTCAGATACACTTTTTAAAATGTCACATGCCCCAGAAACAATCATACTCCTCATTTGCATTATGAGTTCATGAGATTGCTAACACAAGATGGAGCATAACAAAGATTAATTACCCAGTACTGAACGACCTGATAAAGAATGACTATAGGTTTTATATGGATTGTTGCTGATGTTCTAACATTCTATTTTCTAGATACAAAGAAATACTTGCTATTTTCCCTTGAGCAATCTATAATTCATAAATCAGATATCTTTTTCTTCCTGCCTGATCCCCTCAGAATTCTGAAACCTTTATTGAATATTCTTAATTTTATGGCAAAATAATCATTTGCATAGGTTCAGTAAGAATCTGTCCTCCTTGATAACAAGACATAATTGGAGACATTTGTTATATAACCAAGGCTTTGCCCAAAATGTCATATTTGAGAATAATTTCCATACAATCAGATATGACCAGACACTTTTTAAAAATTAATGTTGGCTTTATGGAGCCAATGCTTATAAAACTCTTTTGGAAAAATCCACCTGGTACCTGGCTCCAGGTCACTTTCTGGCAGGCACAGGAACCATATGATTCTTTGGGGAGGTTGAGAAAGAGGAATTCACCTAAATCTTGATGCACTGCAGATGAAATCTGGTGTTGAGCTCTTGGCTTGGCTTCCTGGCCTTGAGAGGCTTTTAAAAGTCCAGTCTGAGGTTCCTTATGAAAACTATCACAAAGCAAACTTTAAAAGGCCTGTAGGGTAAATAACCATTTTTGTTGCCCCTATGCCAATTACTAGGCCAAATTAAATAAAACCAGTCTTATTTGATAATCAAGAACAAACTTTCTTTGGGGTCATCTTTAATCAAAACTATGGTGACTGTAGAAAGAGATTTTGTGTTTTAGCAGAATTCTATAGCAGCCAATGAGGTAAGCAGAGGTCCAAAACACAGAGAAAACTCTGTGATTTTTCAGATTCAGCTCCTGTTCATTGCCTGAGCTATTTTGCACCCCCTGTGTAAACTGTAGATAACTGTATGAGTTTGTTTTGCTTTTATATTAATAAGTCTGGACAGTGAATATTTTAAAGGACCAAGTTAAAGTATTTCATGAAATCATACAGGCTCAAACATTTTAATGGATAGACCTACTTCCTGGCCTGGGTTCTTCATTTAATGGCATATAGGGACAATTAGTATACTTTAGGTTTATGCTTTCAATTGTGATTACTAGTCTATTTCTGTATAAACTATGTTTCAAGATTCTATTCAAATTCCTTGTCATCCTCAAACAGATGGTTGCTCTTAAGATAGATAATCAAAAGGAAAATGGGATAGAAATAGGACTGTCTCTAGTGGACCAAGACTAAGAAATAAAAATAATAGACACCCTGACTTGAAATCAGG
>PVKH010014796.1:0-16342 GCA_004027955.1 Chaetophractus vellerosus
GAGGAATAGAATAGATGGAACAGGGGTTATTTAGGAAGCAATGGAAGTGTTATACATGATCTTGCAATGACGGACAAAGGCCATGTTAAATATCAACATTTATAAAAGGGTACAGTCTAAAATGTAAACCATAATGTAAATCGTTGACCAGGGTTAGTAGCTATTTTCACTATTTGTATATCAGTGGTAACAATTGTACCATCCACATATAAAAAGGTAATAATATGAGAAGGGGGAAAAGTGGGAGGATGTTGGGTATATGGGAGTCCCCTGTATTCTGTATGTGATTTTACTGTGACCAAAAACTTCTTTGAAAACAAAATGGAAACAAGTAAGACTCTGGGGAATAAATGGAAGAAAATGTCACTGTACCTACAGGACACCAGATATTACAGTGGTGAAAGGCAAAACGTCAAAACAATTTTTTAAAATACTTTTCATTATTTTTTAATATCCCAAACTTTTAATTTTATTTTTAGTTTTTAAAAATTTTATGTATTTTATTTCTTATATTTAAACCTATCATTATTATTTCACTTTCCTAATAATTGCATTTGACTATTTTATTGGCTTCATTTTTGAAGAAGCTTTGGATCACAGAAGGGTTACAACTGGGGCAGGGGAGGGTAATTGGTGTGGGGTGTCGGTGTTGGGGAATACATGGGAAAAAGTTCACTTGGGCATACATATAACATATAAGGTATATAAATATGATCAAATGTCCATGGGGCATTGTCACAGTGGGTGGAGAAGCACACAATAACTGAGAGAATATTTAATTCCCATGGAGAGCTCTGCCACATTCCCTAATGGAGCAGCAACAGTCCTCCAAGTGCAGGGCCAATGGCTAGTGAAGGAGGATGATCCATTGATGGGCCCTTGATATTGATGACTATGCTTATGAACCTTTGCTCTTGAAATTGAAACTTAGCCTAGTATTGTAGAGTGCCTAAGAGTTGCCTCCTGAGAGTCTCCTTGTTGCTCAAATGTGGCCTCTCTTTAAGCCAAACTCAGCATATAAATGCATTACCTTCTCCCCAGCATGGGACATGACTCCCAGGCATGAGCATCCCTGGCACCGAGGGACTACTACCAAGAACCAACTAGCAATGCAACTGGAAAAAGACCTCGAATAAAAGGAGGAAAAGGTAAAGACAAACGAATTTATATGGCTAAGAAATTTCAAAGTGAGTTGGGAGGTCATCCCAGAGGTAATGCTTATGCACATCTCAGCAGGATCTCGTAGACTGCCAAAGTGGATAGTACCTCAAATAGTGGGATTCCTGAGGGCTCTGGAGACACCCAGCTCCTATGGTTAGGGCAGAAAGCTCCGGAGTTTGGTACCTTGCCAGTGGGCCCTACTTTGGAGGCCACTGGAGGGAGAGGGAAAAACACTTGTAATACGGGGACTTTTTTTGGGACTTGGAAATTGTCCTGAATGACATTGCAACAACAGATATAGCCATTTTATATTATTCCATAATATGCAGAACTGTGTGGGAGAGAGTGTAGACTACAAAGTGAACTATGGTCCATGCTCCATGACAATGCCCCAGGATGCATTTATCAATTGCAATGAATGTGTCACACTATTGAAGGATGTTGTTTATGTGGGAGGGTGTGGGAGGTGTGGGAAGAAGGGCATAAGGGAATCCCTATATTTTTTTTTTTAAAGATTTATTTATTTTATTACATATCTCCCCTTCCCCCCGCTGCGGCGACGCGCCGAGAGTGGTCACTGCGCAGGCGCGGCTTTCCCTGCTTGTGGGCGGTCTCTGCGCCCGTTCACGGCCGGTGCTTGCTTCAGTTCGCGGGTGGCTGGCTGCGCTCCATCCGCGGGCGACCTGCCCTGCCCGTGGCGGCTCTTGCCCTGTCTGTGGCAGCTTCTTGCCCTGCCCATGGCGGCTCTAGCCCGCCCATAGCGGCTTGCCATTCTCAAGGCGGTCTGCCCGCTAGGAGAGGTCCCCAGGAATCGAACCCAGGGCCTCCCATGTGGTATGCCGGCGCCCTATCCACTGGGCTATCGAGCCGGCCCCCCCTATATTTTTTGTGTAACATTTATGTAATCTAATCATCTTTTAAAAAATAAAAAAAATTATATAAAAGAGTTAACATTTCTTGCATGTGTGCAAAAAAGTTTTAAAAACTTTACAGCTTGTCTTTATCATTATTGTGCTTTTAACATTCATGTTCACACGAGAAAGTCAATAATGGGTTTGACAAAAAATTTTGAATACTTACCAATACGATATGAAAAAAAGTTGCTCAGACTTCAACTTGCTACATATGCTTTGGTATATTTTTTTCTTTTTCATATGGAGTTGTGAACAGATGCTTGGGCAGGTTGATTCTGTACTAAAACTCATACTTCTTCATGTGCCTTGTAGATGGATGCTCGCCAAGACAGCACCATGGTTCCCTTGGTGATCATTAAGTACATCAAAACCACTTAATTTTCTTTCATTAAATTAAAATGAAATGAGGGTTCTGCTAACAAAGGTTTATTTTATACAGTGAAGAGGCAGCTCATCTCTCATTCCTCTGCTACAAGAACCTTTTGCTTTTGTTAAATTAATCTAATCCTCAACCTTAATCAAGCTTTGTGTTTCCTCTTCTCCATCTTTTCCTTTGATCTTATCAATCTCCTGTCCAAGATGTTCTCCTCCCTTTACATCTATCTAAATCCAACTCATTCTTCATGGTCCAGCAAATCCTGAGCCATAGGGAAAGCTTTTCTTGATTAACCCAATCATAGTCATTCCATTAACTTATATCAATGCCATAGTATTTGAGAATCTACTATGTTCTAATGGCTAGCCATATACTTGGGGGGAAACATAAAGATTAAGTATTCACATGTCCTTCTCTTAAGATGCTTATCATTTTTTGGGGGGGAGGAATCAACATTCATTCAACAAATATTTATTAACTGGTAGCCATATTTTTATATTTATCATGGATAACCATCATTTGGGGAGTTTGATAAAATGCAGGTTCCTGGCTCTATTCCATACCTACTGAATCAGGATTTCCTAGAATGTGGCCCAGGGATCTATTTTTTCACCATGTGTTAATAGTATTCTGGGGATGTTTCTTTAATATACACTGCTTGGGGAGAGGGGTTACTAAGATTAATGTACCGGTGCTCTATCCTCAAAGAATTCATATCTTAGGTGGGGCAGATGATTAATCACAATCCAAATCAAATATTAAATACTATTTTGAAAAAAAAAAGTCATGAGCAGTGGTTTCATAGAGCACAAGGGATGGAAAGAGTCAATGATCTTTGGATGCTCTTAAACCACAGGTTAGCCTCATTGTGTGCTGAGGGAATTAGAATCTCTTTATGGACAATATTCACCAAGCAGTAGGAGAGGAAGAAGGGAAAATCATGTATGCTGTGATCATGCACCTAATGGATATAAATAACTATGACATAAGGCAGAAAGTAATGCATGTGTACAGATATCTTTTTAGAGGAGTTTAGAGGAGTTTATTTCTAGCTAGTAAAATGAGGGAATTTTTGAAGAGGCGATGTATTTGAGCTGGGTGTTGAGAAAAGATTTAAAAATTATAACAGAGAGATGGGCTTGAAGGAAAGCAAGGGTATTCTACAAGAAAAATTAGTACAAGCAAAGGCACAGAAGCAGAAAAGCATGGGGCATATATGGAGAATAACAAGTAGTTCAATTTGACTTTGTGAAGTATATGAGAAGGGTAATTTTTCTAGTAGTTGTGGATTTAGAGAAATATTTTAGAAAGGTAAAATTGGGCCAGATCTTAGAAAAACTTGAGTACTAGAATCTAAGGTAACATTTATTCCTTGTAAAACTCATTTGACATTTCATATATACTACTTTTTATGCCTTGTCTCCCCAATAAGCTTATATTTTTCTTGAAGGCAAGGGAATGTTCCATACTTCATTATAAGTCCCTCAGAATGTAACAGAGTACCTGGCACATAACAGGAGTTTAAAAAAATCTGTTGATTGATTAAAAGAGATTTTTTTTCTTAATAGGAGGAATCCTATAGCATGCAGGAAGACTACCATAATTTTCTCTTCTCTGTTGGCACCATATTAAGCATATGAGAAGATTCTAACTGTTTACAATCACAGAGGCCATGCTGTGTATATATTGGAAGTGTCTGAAAATGAATAATGCAATTCTAGCCTATTGGAAACACTACAGATGCATGCTTCTTTTTTGTTTTCTCCACATTAACTGTAAAGATCTTCTTAAATTTGTATTTCTGTCTATTTACATAATATAAAAATGTGCACCTGGAATGGAAAAAATAGTAACTACCCCACAAAATCAACTGAATATTTAAGAAACGACTGCTCTCATAGTTTTATTTGGACTGCAAATTTAAGGGAAAAAAGGAAAAAAAGCACTTTTTTTTCCTTTTTTGAGTTAAAGAGCTGACTCTCAAATTCTATATGGATTGTGTGGCTTTAGGAGAGGGTTCCTAGAGATTTCACTGGGAGAAGTCATGATCCCCAATTCGCCCCTATGACAAATACATATGTTTCAGATTTCAATTATTCCATAATAATAACAATAATAACAATTTGCATTTTGCATAATATCTTAAAGGTTATAAGACTTTTATGTATTTATTAGGTTATTTTACACAACCAAACCCCCTCTCTTCTGATTCCATTCACTTTTCCTCTATTTTAATCAATTTCCATAGGGTCAATTTTGCTAGTGATTCTCAAATCTTTATCTCTAGCTCAGACATGTTTATTAAGCTCCAGATCTGTATTTCCAACTATCTTTTAGGTATTCCCATCCGTCTGTTCCAAAGGTAGCTCAAACTCAAGGTGTTTAGAATTCTTTCCCTACTCAACTTTGTCCTCCTCCAAATTCCTTTTATTTCAATTAATAACAGCATAGCCCACCAAATCATCCAAATTTCAACTAAAAGAAACGTTGCTGATTCTTTATCCCTTTTATCCATCCCTCTCCTGTCAGTTCTTTATTTTTAAAATCCATCCATTTTTTCATCATTTCCTATATCTCCACCTTATTTCTAGCAATATAATTCGTTTCCTAAACTCTTACAATATTCAGTTATCACTGTTTTTAGTCTGTTCCTTTTAAAGTTCAGCTCCTTTCACAATTTCTGACATACAGTAAGTTTCAATAAAAACTATTGATTGATTAGTTTTTTTCATAACAGAGGTACATGTTAAAATGCAGACTTGAATATATTCTTCTCCTTAAATTTTTTCAGATTCTCTGTCTTCAATGGGATAAACACCAACTTCTTAGCATGGCATTTAAAGGCCCTGGTGATCTTTCTCAGTTAATTTTTCTAATCTTGCCTCCTTTTACTCTACAAAAGGATCTATATTCCAGCCATCCATAACTACTTCAAGCTCTTCAAGCCTACTCCGGTTTCACTTCTGTATAATTTCCATAAGCTGTTCTCTCCACCCTAATTACCTTTCAAATCTTTAATTACCCTGAACCTCTCTGCCTTCCCCGTCCCCCAAATCACTCTTTGGCTCTCCTATTTGATTACCTATCTATCATCTTTCTATCTAATCTCCCTTTCATCTATCTATTCATACCCAAAGACCTTATCTTCTATCTATTTAAACATCCATCTGTAAATCATTGTGCTATTGTTTTCATTATTCTGATTAGATTTGAATTTCTGAAAGGTAAAATTTGTGTTTTATTCATCTTTGTATCCTCAGTGCTTGCAGAGGACCTACATAAACATAAAGTAAATGTGTGGTGAATGAATAAACAGCAAGTGAGTCTCAGATGTCAAAATGGGTTTATCTCCCATCTCTCCACTAAAGTAAAATAAAAACAAAAATGAATGAAAAGAAAAAACGAGAAGGATAAGTCAAGAAGCCAGACACTCAGAGAATTTTGTAGATTCAATTAGATTAAAAAAAATATTCAATGCCAATCACCTTGTTACTTAAAACAAACCAAAAGGGGTCCCTCTAGGAAGTAAGAATTGCTGGTCTTTCTAATGGCCTCCAAAAGTTTTTGCAAATTAGTACTGCCTTTGGGAGCAGAAATTAACAGTGTTTATTAAAATAAAATGTGTATACCCAGTGACCCAGCAATTCTACCTCTAAAAATCAATTTTTCAAGAATATCTACATGTATATATAAAAATTTGGCCACTGCATCATTAAAACAACAAAATATTGGAAAAAACAAAGTTATCCATCATTAGGTTGTAGATTAAGTAATGAGATATCCACAGTAGAAAATCATATATAACTCTTTACAAAATAAGTATAAAAGATGTACAATGTCCATGATATCATTCCTTTTCTTGGGGGGTGGCACCAGGGACCAGGATTGAACCAGGACCTCATATGTGGGAAGCCAGTGCTCAACCACTGAGCCACATCTGCCCCCCACCCCCAGTTCTTTTTATCATTTGTTTTGCTTGTTGTTTTGTTTTCTTTAGGAGGCACTGGGAACGGAACCTGGGACCTCCCATGTGGGAAGCAGGCACTCAATCGCTTGAGCCACATCACTCCCCCATGATATATTCCTAAGTGAAAACAAAGCAAAAGTATGTATACATTTGTAAATGACTGTAAAAAGAAGTGGCATTGCAGACATTAAACTGCCAGCTATGCTTACCACTGGGGAGGGGTACTGGCAAGTTGGTAAGGGTGAGTATTCTCTTTTTCCTTTTTATGCTTGTGTGTTCTTATAACCATTTTTTGTAATTAAGGAGCAATATAAACAATTTAACAATTTAAACAAAGAAAATCTCCAGACGTGACGCAGCAGGGGCTGGAAGCAAAACAGGTCATAGTCAGTCCATAAGGAGCAACTGAAGGACTTCTAGAGAGTCAAGGCTTAGTACTTGGAGTGAGTTCACTAGCTGGAATTGCTCAGCAACGACATGCCCCATTGGCTTCCAATATGGGTGGTAAAGTCAGATAGAGAAGGAGGCAGTATTCCAGCTGACTTTAGGTTGGCACAACTGAAATAGCAGTGAAATTTCATAATGTGGAAGTACAACACAAGCACAGCTTTAACCCCTAGGAATCCCCTAACAATGGCTGGAGGAGTAATGGTCTGAACAGCTCTTTGCAGACTTTAGATCTCAACCAGAATAACTCACACCAGGAAGCTGACTATAACATTGATTATCTAGGCATGGATAGACTGTGCCTTGTAGATTTTGTCACCTAAAGACTCTGCTGTCCTTCACCTTTCTTGAGGGCCCCAAAAGGCAGCATCTTTTCAGCTTCCTAGAAGTGGGGTACTGCTATATCAAATACTTAAAAAGACGGAAGTAGCTTTTGAAATTGGTCAGTGGGTAGCAGCTAAAAGAATTTTGAGGAGTGTGATAGAAAAAGTCTAGATTGCCCTGAACAGCCTGCTAGTAGAAATATGGATTTGAATGACTCTGCTAATGAGGACTCAGAAGGAAGTAAGGAGCATGTTAAAGAAAATTTAAAACAGTTGGTAGAGATGTGGACAAAAAAGTACTACTGGTGAAGGCTCATAAGGAAATGAGGAACATGTTATTGGAAAGTAGAGGAAAGGGGATCCTTGTTAAGCAGTAGCTGAATTGTGCCCTATAGTTATGTGGAAAGCACAACTTGTAAGAGATGAACTTCAATATATAGGTGAAGATATTTACAAGCAAAGTGTTAAATTTTTGCTAGCTATCTGGCATAGAAGTAGCTTCTAGAGTATAATATTCCACTGTGTCAATTCGCCTGACTTCCATGACTGCAGGGCCAGAGGACATACTGACACATGAACATGTCCTTTGGAGCCTGACAGCAGAAGTAAGTAGATGATGGGGAAGAAATAAAGTTTGAAAGGTATGGGGCCAGAAGCTTTCCTAAGTTTGACAACATTCCTAATATTTTACAAGGTGTATCAATGAAAAGTTGTAAAGGTGAAATAAATGTTTCTAAATGTTCAATAATTAAAACCATGCTAGAAGAATGACTGGGCTATTTTTCCATTATTTTCATAGAAAATATTACAAAAGACTTGTCATATGAAAAGGCTGTCAAAGAGCATGAAGCCAAAATGTAGGGGAGGAAAGCATGTATGCTATTATATAATCTTCTGAATTTTTTGTTTATGGCATTTATCACCCTTTCAAAATTGTACTTTATTAATTTTATTGTTATTTAAATTTGTATTCTTCTATTTTCACTTTAAATAAATATTTACTTTTATATTTAATTATGTGTCCAAATTTTGTATTTTTTTAAAAATTAGATGTCCCTAATATACAAAGTTTAGATTCCATAAGATCCCACTGGATCTTATTCTGGGTATACTTTCAGAATAACCCAGAAAATGACTCCTTCCTACCACCTCCACTGTTACTATCCCAATCCAAGACAATATCATTTTTGTCTAAATTGCTGCAATATCTTCTTCACTGGTCCCCCTGCTTCCACCTTGCCTCCCTTTCCACTGATTTTCAAACATGCCACTTAAAGTGATTCTGATAATGTAATGCAATGTAATGTAATGTAAATCAGACCATAGTTCTACTTGTTCAAAACCTTTCAAAGGGCTTCCCATTTTATTCAAAGTAAAGGACAAAATCCTTAAAATTCCTTGTAGTGCTCTATACCTATTCTTCCCTCTTTCACTTATCTCTATTTCTCTTTCCCTCACTTATTCTACTTCAGCTATACTGGCCTACTTGCTGCCCACATGTCAGTCTTGCTCCCATCTCAGTGTGTGTATGTGCTGCCTAGAACAAGCTTCCACCTAGATATCTGCATGGTTTACTCACTCAAATGTCACCTTCTGAGGGAAGCTTTCCTTGGCCACCTTCACTAAGTTTCACACATTCTCTCCCCAGCCCCCTTTCCTTACCTTATTTTTCCCCTCAATATTTTTGCTGTCATTTAGTTTTGGTTTGTTATGAAATCTGAAAGCAAATAATTCTTTTTTCTATTAAAATACATCCAGATATTACCACATCAGCATATAAGTGAGGAAGATTGAAGTTTGGAATTTGATTATGTAAAATAGATTGTGTGAGGGTTTTTTTCTGCATGATTCACAACCCTTATTGACAACTCAAGAATATTCCAGTGTGCTTACTCCATGACTGCACAATACTCGTATTTTCTCTGCAAAGTCTTGATTATAACACTGAACTCTTAACATAGTTCATTCCTGGTTCAATCAGGGAACAATTCTTTTTCCTTTAATTTCTCTGGTAGAAAATGTTGACAGAATCACCAGGGTACTTGACTACATTGAAATATATGCCATTCTTAGAAAATTCCGCTTATGGAAAGGTGAGCAGAGCTAATTAATTTCACTCACAGTACCCAGCCATGCTATTGCAGTGAAATGAAATGGTAAAGAAGAAAAACTGCTTCCTTGAAAAAAGATACAAAAATGACTTATTTTGTTGCCAGAAAGGGAGAGTTTGAAAGTGAAACGAGTTTATTTATATGACACTGGAGATTGATTATTAAAGGTTTAGGTCAACAGATGTTGAATTTATAAAAGTGGAGACCCCAATTTGTTCTTCCTCAAAAGAAATGTCTCCTTAATTAATTTTAGTCAGACAATACATTCTAATTGAATGATTCATCAAGAATTCCTTTCAAATTCCAGAGTTAGTGAGAATACAGTTATTAAAATTTATTTATAGATTTATGTAGTTATTTATTGGTTACAGTTCCAAATCTTGTACTTTAAAATTTCATAGAAAAATGCATTTGGAAGTATGGCTCATGGTGAATTGAGATTGATACCTCAAAGGATATTTAGTTATGGAATGACTGCTTTTCAGATAAATGAAATTATTCCTTCCACCTCTATTATAGTTTAGCATCAGTGAAAAAATTTCTATGTAAAAATTTAATATAGTACCTAGGCCTGCTTCTGATGATGAGAATTGACTGAACTATTCACCTTTGAAATCAATGATTCGTTCATTTATTTATTCAAAAACATGTATCAAGTACTAGTTGAGAGCTGGGTACTCTACTAGGTGCAGGGAAAGTTTTCTGGAGAAAATGGTAACAAAATTGAGTCAGCAAAGACAGACATTTGCTTTATACATTGTGTTGAGGACACAGTTCTAATTTGCTGGTTATTAAGCTATTGTCATTTAGTTTTGAACCCACTCTTCTATACTCTACTTTGTGATTGTGGGGTTAGACATTTGCAAACCACATTTCTTTTTTGACAGCTGCCTCCACGTTAGGCCATGCCAATGTGGGTACTGAAGAGAGACTGGGAATCTGGAGAAGGAAGAATTAACTTGTTCAAAGCTCAAGGGCTTTGGTAAGAAAATGCCACAAATTGGTTGGCTTAAAATGAAAGGAATTTATTCTCACAGTTCTAGAGGATAGAAGCCCAATATCAAGGGGTGGGTAGGGTTGGTTCCTTCTGGGGTCCCTGAGTGAGAGAGACTGTTCCAGGCCTCTCTCCTAGCTTAGGGTGGCTGCCGGCAATCCCTGGTGTTCCCTGGCTTGTAGAGGCGCTACTCCAACCTCTGTGACCATAGCCACCTGGCGTTCTCCTCTGTGTGTATCTGTGTCTCTGTGTCCAAATTTCCCTTTTCCTATAAGGGCATCAGTCGTATTGGATTTATGGCTCATCCTAAGTCACTATGACTTCATCTTAACTTGATTACATTTGCAAAGGCCCTATTTCCAAATAAGTTCACATTCACAGGTTCCATGAGTTCTAGAGAGACACTATTCAAGCCAGGACATGCTTCTTCTATTTACTTCCCAGTTCCATCAGCATAGCAACAGCAACACTTCTTCAAGCTGTCAGCAATACTAAACTTCAGTAACAGCTGTTGGGTCAGTTTGTAGCTTTTTCACAATTCTAGAATAAGCCTTATCATGTCCCCTCAGAGACAAGTAACTGGACCCCCTTTAGAGGTCTGAGTCCCAGCTTCAAGTTTTAAAATTCCTTTCACCACTCTTTTCCTTTTGATCTCCACCCCTGAATACTACCCCTGGGATACCTCAATGTCCCTTTTGTGCCCTTTCAGTTCGCTAATATGTGATCAGCATTCTTTATATTAAATTTTCTCTATCAAGTAATTGATATAGTTTCTCTTTCTTGACTGGACCCTGACTGGAACAGAACTTGACACAACATCCAATAACTTTAAAAATATTTCATTTCTTAAATTCTCCTTGATAAATCAGTGACCTCTGGAAATATCTGTGATATAAATACAATCTATGGTTTCAGTGGTTTTACAAATGTGGGGAAATGGAGGAGTTAATAATTAGAGTATTCCAAATATTTTCCTTAAAATGGAGCAGCTAGTTATATGATGACAAATTAGATTTGATTATTTTTTCTTCCTTTTAGGCTTTACTTGAAGAATAACTACCAAAATTTGATTAGAAACTGTAATCAAACTATGTTGTAACTATTTATAAAGGAAATTCCTATATAGGCAAATATAATGTTTGCCTCAGGTATACACACACCCATGATAATTTGGTAATTAAAAGTTATTGCACCTTGGGCCAACTAGGAAGATCAAAGCGTTGAATCCAGGCTCTTAGTAGAATGAGTTTAATTTAATTCTTATCAATTTCAATTACAATTTGAAACATTAGCATCAGTACTCAACTGTATTAAATTTCTATGAAAATGCATTCATATTATTTATACAGCCTAAACAGATATTCAAAACAATTATTGGCATTTCCCTTCCATTATATCACGCAGTGTCTCCATTCTAAGAAACTTTATCTATTTGAAATTTTAGTTTGACTCCAAAAAATAAACTGAAAGAAGTCAACAGAAAAAAAGTCAGTTTGAATATTGAGATTTAAAATTCTTGCTTATCAGGGTTTGTAGCTTTACTAAGCATTAAAATGATGGTTTGTAGAGTGCAAAATATTTTTTAAGCTTTTCTATGGAGAAGTTGTATAGAATGTAGCCTATGATATAGTCTATGGATGGCTGAATTTATGAAATGTTTTTATAGACTGTCTGACATAGTATATCAAATATTAGATAGATGGAATGATATTATTCATTTCCTGATGATGTCTCTGAACTTTTAAATTCAATCCATCTTAGCATGGTGTTCAAGAAATGTAATTGTGTTTTTAATCCCATAGAATTATTTTCCTTGCTTTTAAAATATTTTTATTGTTGGCATTTAAATATTTTGACTTTTAAAATGCATATTTTATTCATTAAATTAGAAGTTGTATAGTCTAGAATTTAGAAATATTTCTGTTAGTAATGAGTATGCTAAATAGTTCAAGAGATTTAAAACAGTCTCAAAATGACCTCACCATCATGTCTAAAATTCTGAAGAATAAATACTGTATAATGTTAGGTAGAAGCTGACAGATTCTCTTTAAGGATGTGAAATAAATATTGTAAAATTATCCCTTATCTAATTACTTTTTCATAAAAAAATAGTCAGCATTTCCTAAGCACTTAACGATATCACACTCATATTTACATTTAACACAAATTCCAGCAGGAGAAACAAGGCAAATAGATGAAAGACAACATTTGAAGAATAAGAACTGAAGATTTATCAGAATTGGTTAATAACATGAACCCACAGATAAAGGAAGTACACAAGCATAATGTATAAAAATCTTACTAATGAGTACAGATTTTTTAAAATCTGAAAAAAAATAAGTTTGAGCTGAATACAGTATCAAAAGGTCATGTCAGATCTACTTCAGAGATGCAAAGGTCGCTTTACATTATAAACTCTATAACTGTAATTCACAGCATTTATAGATTAAAGGAGAAACGATGTGATCATCTTAATAAAATGCAGAAAAAAGCGTTTCATAAGAGTTTAGTATCTCTTGATGCAAATGCTCTCAGTAATCTAGAAATAGGAAGGAATGGTCTGAATCTGATCAAGTTATCTATCCAAACTAGTAGTATAGAGCATTCTTAACAACAAAGCATTAAATGCATTTTCATTAAAATTGGGAATCAGACAATGGCATTTGCTTATCACCACTTCTATTCAACATGGTACTGGAGGTCCTAGTCACACATAGGGCAAGAGAAGGTAGGGCAAGAGAAGGTAAAAAAGTGTTTAATAATTGGAAAGCAAGGAAAAAAACCTGATTATTCATAGACTATATGATTAGTTACATAGAAATCTCAAAAGAATCCAGCAAATTATTCATACTTTTAATAGGGTACATCAGGTAGCTAGACATAAGTTAAACAAAAAAAACCCCAAATGCATTATACCTGCAACAGTTGGAGACTATACTTTTTGAAAAAAAAATACACTTAACTACAACAAAAAGACAAAATACTTAGGAATAAACTAAAAATGTGCAAAACCTTTCTTGGAGAAAATTATAAAAACTTCACTGAAAGACATTAAAATTTGCAAATAAGTGGAGATATATGTCATGTTATGAATAAAAAGATTCAATATCATAAAAATGTTAAGTTTTCCCAAATTAAATCTCAAGTTTTTTTAAAAAAAATCTATTTGAGAAACTCAATAAGCTAATTCTAAAATTCATATGAAAAGTAAATGTCATGTACTGGTACCCAAATTGGGGAGATGTGTCCTATCAGATATCAAGACTTATTGTTTGTGCTAATTAAGACAGTGTTGTTTTGGTACACAGGTAGTTAAGTTGACCAATAATAATAAGAGAGCTCAGAAACTAACCTATGAATGTATGGAAACTATATTCTGTTAGAGGTGGCACTTATATACATGTGGAAAGGAAGGACTAAATAAATGAAGGACTAAATAAATGTTGTTTGAAAAACTGAAAATCTGTTAAGGAAAAATGACACTTCACACAATGTAAAAATTAAGCTTAGGTAGAAATAAATTTGACAATGAGAAATGAAACCTTTAAACTTTTAGAAGAAAATCATGAAAAAATCTTTTTGACTTTGGAGAGGGAAGGACTACTTAAGCAAGACACAACATGTACTAGACAAAACAATTTTATACATTTGATTATATTATAATTAAGAATTTCATTTAATCAATGACACCATGAAGACTAAGACTCACAAGGATAAACATACTGACCAACAGAACCAAATTGAGAGTTCTGATATAGATCCTCGCATATAAAAAGTCAACTGATATTCGAAAAAGCCACCAAGCCCATTCAACTGGGAGAGAATGGCCTCTTCAACAAATGGTGCTGGGAGAACTGGATATCTATATCCAAAAGAATGAGAGAGGTCCACCATCTCACACCCTATACAAAACTTAACTCAAGAAGGATCAAATATCTTAATATATGAGCCAAGTCCATAAAGCTCCAGAAGATAATGTTGGGAAGCACCTATGAGATCGTGTAGCAGGAAATGGTTTCATAAACTGTATATCTAAAGCATGAGCAATGAAAGAAAAAATAGATAAATGGGACCTCCTCAAAATTAAAAGCTTTTGTGCTTCAAAGGAGTTTGTCAAGAAAGTGAAAAGGCAGCCTACTCAATGGGAGAATATATATGGTAACCAACATCTGATAAGGGTCTAATATCCAGCATATATAAAGAAATCTTACATCTTGAAAATAAAAAGACAAAATAACCCATTTAAAAATGGGCAAGAGACTTGAATAGACACTTCCCCAAAGAAGAAATACAAATGGCTAGAAAGCACATGAAATGTTGCTCAACATAACTACCTATTAGGGAAATGCAAATCAAAACTACAATGAGATATCATCTTACATCCATTAGACTGGTGGCTATTTAAAAAACAGAGGACTACAAAGGTTGGAGAGGATGTGAAGGAATGGGAACGCTTATCCACTTCTGGTGGGAATGTAGAATGGTGCAGCCATTGTGGAGGACAGTTTGGTAGTTCCTCAGGAAGCTAACTATAAATAACTGCCATATGATCCAGCAATCCCACTGCTGGGTATATACCCAGAAGAATTGAAAGCAGGAATATGAACAGATATTTGCATACCAATGTTCACAATGTCATTATTCACTATTGCCAAAAGTTGTAAGCAACCCAAATGTCTATCAACAGATGAATGGATAAACAAAATGTGGTATATACATACAATGGAATATTACTCAGCTGTAAGAGGGAATGCAGTCTTAACACATGGGATAACATGGATGAATCTTGAAGACCTTATGTTGAGTGAAGCAAGCCAGGCACTGAAGGACAAATATTACATGATTTCACTGATATGAATTAAGCAAATTGAGCAGACTCACAGAGCTAGAATCTGGAAGACAGGTTTACAGGAGACAGAAAGGGAGAAGAAGGTTGTGAGTCAATGCCTGTATGGGCAAAATCTATGACAATTTGGAAGGGAGTAGTTGGGCAGTGGATGGGCATAACAGTGGTGCAGTGATGCTATTGGGCTGGGCAGTGCTGATCTGTGAGGAGGAGTAGGGTGGGAGGGTTGGACTATCAATGGAATTGGGGGTAAGGGTCAGGGGAAGGAGCAGATAAACTCTGGGGATCTGCAGGTCTGTGGTTAAACCTATAATGTTAGAAATGTTCTTTTGGCAAATATGGCAGCAGAGGGTTACTGGTGTAGGGTGTCAAGTGTGGGAGGGAATACAGGATAGGGCGCACCTGGGGCAGGTTTCTATAGAATATCTAAGTGCTTATCTTGTCACAGTGTATTATCTCAGTGGATGGAGACCCACACAATAATCAAGAAAATATTAAACTCCCATCCTGGGGAGTCCTGCTATGTTCTCAATAAGAGGTACAAGAATCCCTCAGGAACATAGGCAGTGCTTAATAAAAGAAAACAGACCAATATGTCAAGCCCTCAATATTATTGCAGCTATGAATCTTATTCTTCAAAAATTGTAACTTAGTGATTACCATAGGTTCCAAGGGGAGGGGGAAGGAAGAATAGAATAGATGGAACATAGGGAATTTTTAGAGCATTAGATTTTTCAGCATGATCTTGCAATAATGGATACAGGCCACTTTAAATTTTGTCAAAACCTATAGAAGTGTACGATCCAAAATGTAAACCATAATGTAAACCATTGACCATGGCTAGTAGCAATGTTTCAATATCTGTATATCAATTGTAACAAATGTACCATCTGCATGTAGAATGTTATTATAAGTGAGAGGGGGAAAGGGGGACGGCATTGGGTATATGGGAATCAGGGAATCACCTGTGTTCTCTATGTGACTTTTCTGTATTCTAAAGCTTCTTTGAAGATAAAATGAAAAAAAAAAATAGACACTGGGGACTATATGGAAGAAGATGCCACTGTACATATAAGACAGCAGATCTTACAGTGATGAAAGACACACAAGGTCTAAATTTTTAAAATTTTGTATTATTTTAAATTGTTTTAATTTTTGGCATTTTATTGATTATTTTAAATTTTATTATTTCATTTTCTTAAT
>PVKH010014797.1:0-16363 GCA_004027955.1 Chaetophractus vellerosus
GCTCGGGCCCGCCCATGGCGGCTTGCCATTCTCAAGGCAGTCTGCCCACTAGGAGAGGTCCCCGGGAATCGAACACAGGGCCTCCCATGTGGTATGCCGGCACCCTATCCACTGGGCTATCGAGCCGGCCCCGGGATAATCATTTAAAACTTCCGAATAACCCCAGTAGATAAGCACAATTATTATCTCTATATTTAACAGCTAAAGAGGTTATATGACCTTAATAATTAGGGATGCTTGAAGTGACAAATGGATTCTAGGCAGCCTGTTTCTTCTAAATTTAGACAGGTTTTGTTGGAAATAAAATTAAATAAAGAAAGAGTAGGAATGACAAGATATGATAGGCCAAAGTCTCTGGAATATGAGTGCAGTAAATGAGAGCAAATGGATGAATCAGATAAGCCAGTCACTAAAAGATGACGTATATGGTAGACCACTAGTTACTTAACTGTGTTGAGGCAGGTAGTAGACAGCTTTGAAAAGAAAACCAAGCATTCAGAATTTAGTTGCCCACATGAGGCTGGAAATTCAGAAATATAGGCTATATTATAATTGTGGCGTTTCAAATTATCTTAGATTCTAAATTGTAATTACAAAAATGTTTGGATTAATTGCAATTTTGTTTTCCAGTTTTCATTAAAGTCATTTTGTTTTCAACTTCACACACTTCATTTTACATTATTAATTAGAGTACCAATAAAACAAAGACGGCCAATCATGGCCCATAATTTCTAACAGAAAAAAAATAAATCACTCAGTGTTCTAAAAAAGCCATATTTATCACTGCATTGTAAATCTACAAATTAATTTAAAATTTATCCTCAAATTGAAAGTCCTATAGATGAGAAATATTAGTAATAAGTAATTTGAATAATTATTTATGAGACTGAAAATAGGGTCAGTGTATACCTGAAAGTATTATTGTCCAATTCATATGGCTTTCTCTTTTGTCATGCCACTCATAGAAGAACCAAATTGGAAATTGAATGACTGGGGGCCAGCTGTAGCCCAGTGGATAGGCCACCAAGTTCACCACATGGGAGGCCCCGGGTTCAGTTCCCGGGGCCTCTCCGAGCGGGCAGACCGCCTTGAGAGGGCAAGCCACCATGGGCAGGGCAAAAAGCCGCCATGGGCAGGGCAAAGCCGCCATGGGCAGGGCAAAGCCGCCATGGGCAGAGCAACTCACCCGCGAACAGAGCAGAGCCGCCCGCGAGCGGGACAAGCTGCCTGCACAGTGAGCTGACTCGGCACGTCGCCGCAATGGGGGGAGACAAAGCAGACACAGAAGAACACAAAAAAAATGAACACAGCAAGAACAAGCAGAAAGGGGGGGATATGTAAAAAAAAAAAAGAAATTGAATGACCATATTACTTGCACAATTTATACCAACATATATTTTAATGCAATAGGTTAATAGATAAATGATTTGTTGTAAACATTTTTACTGATTTCTAGTATATGTACTCATTTGAGAAATATGTAGTTATCTGATACTTCTTATACTAAATATGTAGTATAATCCATTCAACAAGATAAATTTTCAAATAAAAATGTCATTTGAAGACCTGGGAAAAGCAACACATATATACATAATGGCACATAAAATCAACAAAGTTTTAAACAAAATTATAAACTTAATTTGTGAACTAAAATTAGAAATTCTATTACTCAACTGAAGGAAAAGTATGCCACATTATTTTCTTGTTAAATTCTTGAACAGATGGTCACCATGGTAACTAATAGACACATCAGTAGAAATCATTCAAGTATATATATTCTTGCAGGTGATTACCACAATCACAATTTTTCTTTCATCTGTCTCCAAACTTATTATTAGAACTAAAATAAATATTAGTTGGAAAAAAAGTTCACTTAAAAGCATTTTTCCCAAGTAGAATTGACTTATTTAATGTTATATAGCCCCATGTAAATTATGCATTTATTCTTTAATCTGTAATATCAATGCCTGCCTATCTAATTGGATTGGAACAACATACCCTGTTTATTGCATCTTTTCTAATATGAGAAGCAGTTCTTTCTAGTCTTTCAGAGGTTAACATTAATACAAAGAGGTTTATCTAGAGGGTGTTTATGGAAATTTTTAAAGAAGTAAATCTAGAAGTTAAACACTGATTGAGGTATCATTTTAACTAATAGGCAAAGAAGGAAGTATTTTAATAAAGAACAATTTACACTTGCATCTCTAATAATATTGTTTGTTATTTTTTATTTTGTCTTATAATGTCCTATATTTCAAAATCATATTTAAGTGAACAAAACTGTGAGTTAGCTATTTTCATCTTCATTCCCTGGGTGAGACTGTTAATAGCTCAGCAACATTGTTACTTGAAAATCATCTACAGCTAGCAATCAGTAGGTCTGGAATTCCTAATCATGCCTGTTTGTTTATAAAGCTAAAGACGATCTACTGCAATGTATTATAGTTTTCTTATTGCAAGAAGAGGCCAGATGGCAAATTGAAAATACATAGGGTAGAGAAGCTAAGGCAGAGATGATAAATTTATTTCAGTGCCTGTCTTCTTCTTCCCTATAGAAATATTTCCTTACACAATTTTAGGTGGGCACATGATTGGTTTCTACCATTTGTCAGCCTCTCTCGGAGCTGAGTTGTCATGTGGCTCAGTTCAGGGCAGTGGAAATAAGCAGAAAGGATGTATGCAATTTCTGAGACGTCTGTGTTCAAAGGAAAATATTGTGCCAAAGCTTTAAATTTTCCTTCTTTCTGTGGGCTCTGATATGGAGTGAAACCGGTTTCAACCATGCAGATCACTACCCAAGACACAGTAGTTGACAGGAACCTAGGTGTCTGAATGATTGTATGATGTAAAGCAACCTTGCCAGTCTTGGATTGTTCAAGTCTGGACTCCTCAGAGAAAGAGAGAGGAATAAACTTTTTTTTCTCATTTTAGCCAATGTATTTCAGTGCCTTTTTGTAAAAGTAGCTGGAATTGCTCCCTAACTAAGATAGATGTTCATTAAAAGCCTAATCCAGTTGGTATTTCCTAGTTATCTGAAAGGTAGAAAAATTATTTTCCCTTGATATTACATGCTGGCTAATAATAGGAAGAAAAAAACCTAAATAGTAAAGATGGGGATATTCTCACCTGAAAACAAGTTTAGTATTCCATACTAACCGAAGCTAAAATTAAACAATATGGATTCCTGCTCTCATTGCCCAATGAAACAAAGTTTAGCAGTACATCAGAAATGACAAACTTTTTCTTGGCTATTAATTCTGAGAGAATTTTATTGTACTGGATTTTATGCCAGAGACACTTAACAATATAATTGATGATTCCCTATATAGCAGTTTCACAAAATGCTTTGAATATATGGCCCTTTCTTATTTTGACTTTGAAGGACAAAATGTTAAGATGCACTTGGGGAAAGCCAGTTCTACAGTGTTCTATAAACATATACACCCTATAGCAAATATAATTCTTTGCATATAGTGGTGGTGCTGTCAAAACCAAATTAATTGATTACATTCTTGCAATTAATGTATTACTTTTTCTGTATGCATAAAAGGAAACGGCTTTATATTTACATTTTCTATTCTAGTAATCATTTGAAAAGCAGTAATCTCTGAAAATTCAAATGATATTGGAAAATAGTTAACATTATTTTAGAATTTAAATAGAGCACCTGCACTGGAAAAATTAAGAGGTGATGAGAACAACCTGTGATAGATTATTTGGTATTAAAATGTCAATTAAAAAAATACCTCATGCAGATTTTATGTAGGCAGTAAGGTGAAAACTGCTGGTAATTAGAATTATACATAAAGTTCATTGTCACCGCTTAAGAACAATTTACCTGTCTTTGAGAAATTTAGCCATATGACCATATTTATAATTTTTGGTATCTCTTTTTCATAGAATAATTTTGTTTCACTGTATTGCTTGACAGAAACAATGGAAGAATGACACATTTTAATACCAATGACCTACCATCTTTGCAGAGCTAATTTTTAGAATGTTAAAAATTAGTAAATATGATCATATTCTCAAGGAAAACTGATGTTTACATAATTTTCACATAAGAATATAAAAATTATTAAATTCAATAAGGCCCATGTTCCTTCCAATGGAGCTTCACACTTACCATACTAATGGACTTATTTTGCTTGAAGTAACTGTTTTCTCCTGAGAGTCATCAGTTATCCCCCAAATAAGCCATGAAAATAACTTTTGAATTTACATTCATAAAGGTATCTTTTCCCCTAGTAAGTATATACACTTGTATATTAAAGTTGTCTTAGCTTTGGTTTGTCCATATGTATTGTTTTCTCCTTTTATATTTTTATTTTTTAGCTTCAATAGGATCTTGTTCTATCATTCCAGGGACACCTCTGACATCTACCTATGGTTTTCATGATTTTATAGATTACAGGTATACTCAATCTTATTCTGGTTTTTTCCACGTTAAAAATTCATATGAATTGTAGTGTTTTCCCCTTCACTTTATTATTATTTTTTAGTTCTGATCTCTAGTCCTAAGTCTATTTTTTCTCTTTATTTTTATCTTTTTAACTATATATTTTCTTTAGAGAATTCAGAGTGCATCATTACTTCTCACAATTAAGTTAATATTTTGCTTGGAAGCCTTAACATTTGTCATTAAATATTCCATTGAACTTTTTATTGTAACAACACATTGAGTCAATGTCCTCTGAAAATGACCACAATGCCTTTCAAAATCTCTTTTCTATGTCATAGCAGACAGAGTGAAGTCAATCGTCCTTTACATGAATTTGAATTAATTTTTATCTAAATCCATTTCCTTGTTCTCACTTATATATAAGCTCATTTGTCAATGCATTTTATTTTTAGCCTTCAGTTCCTCCTGGGCAATTTATCCCTTATAAGTTTGGAGGAATAAATGGATGATTTTTAAATCTCCCCTACATAATTTACTCCCTGGAAAACTGTTGTCATTGTCACCAGAAATCAGCAGTTTTCAGAATCTGTTTAAAGCTTCTGTAAGAACAGCTGAATAGCTGGGCCCGCCTCCCTAATTTTGTGAATGAAAGTGAGTTCAAGCACTTGCTGGATCTTCTAACTGAGATGGAATCTATTCTGTCATTCTGTCGTAATCCAAATTCCGTGCCCTTTCTAAAATGTTCATTATATTTATTTTAAAGTCTAAATGATTGCTGCTAACATGGAGAATACACAGGAATTTATACCATAAACTTTCTTAAATGTGTCACTTTTCTCAAACTGTTACATATTCATATAATTTGGAATTCATTTTGTATTCTATGCAGCTCTCAATATTTAACTACGCATTTCCAATGTGTGCATTTCAACTTTTAATACTCAAAGTACATGATCACGCATTCTGCAGCTACTGAGAATCAGTATGATAGGGTGGAAAGTACAAAGAATTTGAAGCCATTGCAACAGGTTCAATTCCTGATGGTAAAATTTATTAGTTCTTGTTAATTTTAGCAAGTTACTTACATCACGGGTGCTTCAACTTCTTCATCAATAAAGCATGACATTATTTTCCCATTGGGTTGCATGGAGTATTACAGATTAGAGAAGCATCTGCTCATTGATGATAGTCAATAAATTCTTACTATTATTACTATAATTGCCCCAGGACAAGTGTAGTAAAACAGCTGATAATCCATCTCATAGTCTCTTGAGAACATTAATTAGGATTTGGCATGTCATCATTTTTAAATGACAATCCTTATTTTAGAAACAATGAGTATGTGTATGTTGACATGGATATTTTCCAGCAATTTTAAGAAGGAATAAAACATGTTCTTATCTCATTCAACATCAAGATGAAAAGTGAAAAATAAAAACAACCCTGATACTTTGGTCTGTATCAATGTAGATATGCTCCATGGAGCACTCACAATTAAACTGTTAATTGTTTTCATCTTTAAAAAATATTAGAAAGATTCATCTTAAAATAATTTTGGGAAATATTTTATATACCTCTAAATCCTCTTGGAGACTGAGATGGTCTATTGACATGTAAAAATTCTCTTCAATCTGAAATAGACTCTCAAAAACTTTAACTAACCTTTTAAAAAATGCTATTATTACAACCTCTTCTCCACATGGTACCTAATTACTCATCATAACAGTATTATTTTCAAATATGACTTGTAAATATCACATGTAATAATGCTAGTTAAACAAATATCTTTACCCACCTAAGTCCAATATCTTTCATATACCTCATGTATGTATAGTAGTGATCACACACATCATATTGAATGGCTAAATGAATGGCTGGCATTTTATGTATCGGTATCTTTGCATTTTTATATCTTTTTTAGAGTCCATTATCCAAACCAAACCATGAATCACAGACACAAAATGAATATTAAATATTCATTCATATTTGAGTATTTTGGTAATTCTAATATTTAATGAAATGTCTGAGCAATTTCAGGAAATTATAATGTATGTCTTCCCTTACTTTTCATCATTTTGAAATTTTGCATAATTCACTATTTTGATTTGGACTTACGGACTGTGCTTAAGCTTATATTATGTTGTTGCGTGTACTGGAACTTTGTTATAAAATTACTCTAAATCCTATTGTTCCAAAATAAAATGATTATATTTGAAACCCTACAGGCTCGATTGACCTATCCTGGTAAATTTCTTTATGTTTTAGTAAGTGTGTCTGCTACAATTTTCATTCAACTTACAGCAAGGAAGAGGAAAAAAGATAGAGATTTACACAACATTTAACAAGACTATATTTCATTACAGAAGCAGTGGAACTGACCTCTGGTATTAGTTTCTCTGTGGAATACTAAATGTAAGAGAAGCACATTAATATTAAAGACATTTATAGAATTTTCAGACAGCTGCAAAAATTCTAAATACATTTTCCTTTCTTTGCTGAGGGAATGGGATAGATTGTAGCTTTCATTATTCAAAAAAAAAAAGATTGCCTTCTACAGCCTACTGAATTTGGTACAGAGTTATTAACTTTTACTAATCAAGAGTTTGTAAGTAAATTAATCACATTTCAATAAATATCAAAACTAATATGGACTATTTTAGTTAGAAGAATGAGACTGTAATCTACAAGTCAAATTTAAAGATAGAAGTAATAAAAGTGAATGCCATTCAAAACACTTTTATCCTTCTTTACCTTATAAACTGTATGTATACTAGAGCTTATGATCTCTATTGATACCCCAAGTTACATTTTAGAAGTAACTGAAGCAGTAGAATAAAAAATTTGCGGACAAGTATCCTCAAGATATTTTCAAGTTTATTTTTCTGCATCAACAGAAATATATGTAAAAAAATTCATAAATATCTTTTGGTCTTCTCAACATGCAGCACAATGGTTTTGGGAAACTAGTGTAATTTAATTTGCTTTTGGAGGTAGCATTTTGACTTTTACAAAGCCAAGGCACATTTCCATAGAATGATGTAATGGTCTGGAAGTATTCCTTTAATAAAGAATTTAGGCTTTGGCAAAACCTACTAATAAGATATACTTAGACATGATTGAGTCATCCACTGATTATGCTTCCCTGAGGAGTCCTGTGTGCACACACACATTATATATATTCTATGCATTATTTTTCTAAAATGTCTGCATTGTATCTAGAATTTCTAAAATATTTGCATTTTTTCCTTGCAATATTTAATACCATAAACTGAAAAAATATCGCCATCTATTTTTTATATACAAACTCAAAGTGTTATTTTGAGTAGACAATTTGAAGCAACAAATGGATTTAGATTATGCATTTAAAATGTGATGGCAATTCAACATTCCATAAGTATTAAGTATGAAATCAGTATTTTCCTTTAAATGTTAATACTTATAATTTTATTCATTGCTTTACTAAAGAATAAATATGGCAATGGCCAAATAGTACAAATACAAAATACAAAATTTCCAAGAAATTAAAAAGGCAAATATCTATCCTACATACAGTAATCATTGTGTCTTAATAAGTTATAAACCAAAAGAAACAATTCATATTGATATAAATAGAATTTAAAATTTAGCCAGGGACAATTTACAAATGATGCATTGTAACAAAATATAAAAATTACATACATATTTATTTAAATATGCAAAGGTGTTGGGAGAGAGATCAGTTTGTACCAAGATAGCCTATAAAATATCCTAAAGTAAGATGTCCCAAATGAGAATGTCCCAAAAAATAATATCCCAAAGAAAGATGAATCTGGCCTATGATAATTAAATTAGAATGTTAAGCAAGATGGCAGTTCTAAGGGCAAAAAAATGGTATGTGTTCTGAGTGTTTTGTGAGCAGAAATAGCAGCCTGACTGAAGCAGTACATGTCTGGGTGAAGAACAAGGATGTCAGAATATTTTCATAAACCATAATTCTGTAGAATGAAAGGCTAGATTAACTAAGTTAAGTGATTAAATTTCATGTATTTCTAATCACAAGCTTCATTTTTCTCTTTGGCACTTTGTTGCCTTTCACATTGCAACTTTCCCTAGTGATTAAAAAAATTGAATCAGTTTTATTCACACACCATATAATACATCCAAAGTGTACAACAGTGTGTAATCAGTTGTGCATTCATCACCACAATCAATTTTACAACATTTTGATTGCTCCAAACATAAAAACAAAATAAAACACAACAAAACAATGAACCCATAACCCTTATACCTCTCTATTATTGACTGTTAGCATTGGTACTGCATCTTTGTTACAACTGATGAAAAAGTATTACAATATTACTGTTAACTCTAGTAGATAATTTACATTATTTTATTTTTCCCACATGCCACCCCAGTAATAATTATTATCACCGTGTAATAGTGAAGCACATTTGCTATAGTTCCCCCCAGCGATTTTGAGGCATTGTTTTATCAGTTCTCGCCAATAAAAAGATCCACCTGGACATGTTGTGCTAAGAGATATATGATGGTCCAAAATTTCCTCCCTCGACCCACCCTCTCCCCATCAAGAGAACATAACTTTATTGCTCATGTATATATATCCCCCAAATCACACTAGTAACTCAATTTGCTAAGTTTTTAAAAAACATAATTACATTAAACACATACAAAATTTTAAAGTAATTCAGTACTTTAAAAATAAACAAGACACATTGTGGAGATTTTTTGGCAATTTGAGCATTAGTGGGGATAAAATGGTCTTTTAAAGTCCTTCAGGTGCCAAAACTACCCTCAAATTCAGGCTAATGAGATCTCTCCTGAGTTTTAGCACTATAATCTAACTCATCAACCATCAAGAAAACATTCTTTCTATCAGAACACTTTTCTGGAGGTTTTAGTGGATATTCTTTAAAACACTTCTTTAATATTTCTTTCTTTGATTAATTCAGGCTTAACTTTTATTGAAATTCATGAACTCTATATATTCACAGTGATTCTCAGTTCTCAATAATATTCACTCTCTGTATTAATGCAGACTTTATAGTTTATAACATAAGATGTGTTAGAACTTGTTTTTTATTGGACAGGATGATGAAATTGTAACTCAGTGTTAGACTCTGAACATCATGAAAAAATGTCAAATTGTATATTGATGATGATACTACATTATTATTTGCATTTTGTTAATTTTTAAAAATCTCTCATTATTAGTGTTTATTTCTGAATTTGGGTGAGTTGATGGATTATGTTTTTCTGCTAACATTGTAGCAGTTTTGTCACATCTCTAAAAGTCATTTAGTTCCCAGAAAAATAAATAAACATGAGATTATATTAACCATATTTCAGCAGCACATTCAGGAAAAATAAAAATGAAATTTGCTTTCAAAGACAATTTACTTTTTGTTTATAACCGAGGGAATCAAAAGAATCTTTCCTTTATGATAGCCACTGGGGACAGAGCAAAATGTTCTTAGTTTATCATAATTATTCTGCAGAAAATGTGGCTTTCCCTTAAGAAGGCTGTTGAGAAGAGGCACTTAGCTCAAAGTGACTGAAGTCATACTTCCCAGGAGGCTTTCCCAGAAAGTGTGAAGAAGCAGATGTTTTCCATCTTCTCCTATTCCTGAAGAGCTATCATTAGCACCCTTAACAATCACTTGCTATAAATTGCAAGCATGCTCCAAACTGCAAACATGCTCCATGTAGCTCATTTTCTTGGGATAGGTATTTCAATTTGAAAAAGCGATATTCCATGTATTTTCTAAGTTTACTCCACCTTCCTGGGACCACTTCCATTTGCATGACTAGTTCCCACAAAAATAAGTGGAATATAACTGTGAATATCAATGAAGAAATGGAATATGTTTAAATGACTGATGGTCATAGATGATAGATATTATACATATAGATATATAAATTATTTGCTAAAATATGTGTAAAAACATATATTGGAAAGAAAGGTATTCATCATCTCCAGTTATTTTCTCCCTTAGGTTAGCTGTCCACCACTGGAAGTATTATTAGAATATTTCTTAGAATTCGGTTTTTCTTATGATGTTGAAGCATGACAGTCTCACTGAGCGCAAAGCACTTTCCATTGTAAGAAATATACATGGGCCCATTATCACAAGTTAACAAATTCTATAGCATGTATATGGTTCCTAATGTAGTAAGGCAACATTATTGACCTACATATGTTCGTTTAATGTGGAGTGTTTATGAGGTCATTTTAATAAAATGTATATATATTCACATTAATTCCTCAAGATCCCGCTTTAGGGCCAAGAACTGGAAAGTAAATTTATTCTATTTAAATAGGATTAGAAAGGGATAATTAACTCAGGCTACAAACAAGTTGAAACTCCCAAGTGCCAATGCAGCAAAAGCCTTTATATTTGTACTTTATGAAGTTTTGATTTCAAATAGGCTAATAGTTACGATTTTGAAAAAAAAAATTGGAAAACGGCATACTTTTATGTGTATATTTTTATTTCCATAGAATTTGTTTTTGGAATTATGGGAAAAAGTCGAACTGAATTATATAATTTAAGATATAAAACTTTCAAGTGTTCACAGCAATTGGTGCCAAACGAATATAATGGCATATAATTGCCCTATGCAATCATATGAAGGAAGCTCTGGATAAGAGAATGTTTTTTATGGTAATATTAATATTTTCTTTAAAACTCCTTATAATTTGATGTCACTTGGAAGGATCTCTAAGACAACAAAATATAGAAGGTAGACACCAAAATACCTAATCTCAACATTTTCTAATATCTCCTACTACTGCTGCTTCATTTCTGTAGGTGGGAAGAATTTCATAATACTACTGTTCTGATCTCCTGAGTCGCTGGCTTATCTCAGCAACTTGTTTGTCCTAATTTAAATAGGATATTAGTGAAAATTGGCTATGCTTATTTTTATTATTGATTTCAAATTAGTGGTCTTAAATTGTTTATACTTACAAGTTAAGAAAGTGATTGTTGTCTTAAAATGTTTCATGTGTTGTGTTGTCCTAAAAAATTTCATGTGGAACTCAGATGCATTTAGACTACATTTATGCACTGTCATTTTCATATGTTTTTCACTGTCTGTTCATTCTTTTTTATCTTCATAAATTATTCATCTAGGATAGCAGGGTTAATTGTGTGACTAGGGACCAATGATTGATAAGCAGTAGGAATGAGATTTTTTATAAAAAGGTGATTGTGATTCTATATTGTAAAAGCAAATACATTTTTATAAGTTCAAAATGATTCCTGATAATTGAGTTAATCATAATGAATGTCTGCTCCTTCATCTTTCTCCATCAATTGAAATAACTGAAGAACTTACATGAAAATTACATGACCATTATTTGCTTCTGATGGACACTGTAACATGGTTAGATATTTTCTTCCTGGCTTTCAATTTCCATTTGATTCATATACTTTTGCATAATTTCCTTCCCCACTTTATTAGGCTAAGATTAGACAACAGCTTCAAGAACTTGCTTTTTGTTCTTCTGTTCTTTTATGTTTACATGCAAAATGACTGGTAATCTCTGTGGAAAAAAATCATTAATTTATATGATCCAAATGGTAATATTGGGGGTCACATAAATGTATGATGCAGTCACAAAAAATACATTAATAATAAATGGACAAGAAAGCTTATCCTATAATCAGTTATACAAATTAATTATAAAATCTTATATTATTAGACAAAAATGTTATGTTAATATCAGGATTAACAATAGACTTGCTGGTGTGAGAGGAGTATAAAAAGATACCACCCTTCTGAGTATAATTTTAAAATATATAAAAATGGCTTAAAATTTCATATACTTAAAATACTGATGTCTGTCAGCCAGGTTTGAGAATCTTATTTCTCTCCTCCGAATTCATTTGGAGGTATGTAAGCTGATGGGTAGGAAGCCAAAAATTTATTGAGTAGAAAGATGAAGTTATTTTTTTAAATCACAAAAGTGTGAACCAGACTAAGGTCATCTAATTCTGAGCCAGGCCTTTTTAATTTAGTTGGGATTAGAAGAGAAAACATATGAAGCAATGCAAAATGCAAAAAGAATAATTTAGAAGCATAAGAAGTTAGCAAACAACATGAAACGTATAATTTAGGATATTTGTAGCAAAAGAATTAACAGGACTTTTCATTATTTGAAAGATTATTGCATGCTAGCTTTAGATAAAGGCATTAAATGGAACTTCCAAAATGAGATTTTCATTTTCTGATAGTAACTTATTAATATAAAAGTGGTTGGAAATTAATGATTTGTTAAAAATTTGCTTTCAACGTTGCTGTCCAATTCTCAGGAATGAAGTCTTCCTCTTTATAGTGGATGCTACTTATTTTGCCCTCCTCAAATATTTCTTTTGACAAACATTTTTATTTAAACCTTCACTTGTAGATGATAGTGGGAAAGCTATCATCCCTCCCCTGGCCACATGAACAATTAACACAGATGCCAGCCATGGTGTCACATCCCTTCACCACAATAATTTTTCCACGGTTATGTTCGTGATCCATGCACAGCTAATCAGTGATTTCTTTCTAATTACACACATGTAATGATATAAGCCTGGAAATGTCTAGAGCCAGGGGCCCTACTCTTTGGAGAAGATGGTTAGAGAGAATGATGCTGAGCATATTGAGAGTTTCTGAGATAAAAGCAAAAGAGTGATAGCATTTATGGCATTGTTTCCATTCATCTTTAAGGCCAGTTCCACTATTTCACAAAGTTTCTGTTTTTCCCTTTAGCTCTTTTAACAATTTCTTGTTAGCTTTCTTTTACTTGAATACAAAGAGTCCTGATTCAACATTTGCATCTTCAGTTAGGCAGAAAAAAAATATTAAGTGGGGATTTCATTCTCTCTAATTATATTTTTCATGTTTTTTGTTTAGTTTAAGCCAGAAGCACCTAGATTATCAGAGTTATCTATAGGCAAAAACAACAGGAAGGTTTTTTTTTTTTTTAAGGATTCCTTCCTCCCCTTCAAATACCCTTCTCTCAACTTTGCATGCTCTCCCAATGACCTCAGTCTAATTCTCCACCTGCTTCGGGACCTCGTAATATTAGAAGCACTAAGATTTTAGAATAGACTATAACTACATTCCCTACAATTTTATAAAATTGATCTACTATGTGCTTCATGTCACTATTTATTTACTTTAAGCAGATTAGAATATAATTCAAATATTAACTCACGTAAACTATTCTTAACTACTCTTGGGACTGATGTCTTACCTGCTTTATCATTCCCATCAAAATCAATCTCTCTCTCTCTTTCTTTGTAGCTCCCCTTCTTGCTTTTTCTTTCTACCTTTCTCATTATATCTTTCTCATTGTTATTGCATAGTCCCTGAGTTTTGGATACCCAATTTGAAGAAATCCTGAAATTATATTGCCTTATAATAGGAAAACAATAGAGGACAATATAAATTGTCTCTCTTTCTGTGGAATTTGTGTCTTTTTAAAGGCAGACTTAAAACTTAAACTCTATGTATTGCGTTGTAAAGATGAAATTTCTGGCATAACTTTGATGTGGATGAGTGAGCTATTTTGAGCACCAGAAACTATAAAAGCAACTACTTGTTTCTCCTGCACCAGGACAAAACAAGTTTGAACTTCTGTACACATTTCAGATAATATTCAAATAGATCCCAAGACTGTTAGGGTTAAAAAGAACTCCAGAATTCATATGCCTGAAACTTTCACTACAGAGATAAATATTCTGAAAAGCACAGAGGATATATAGTAAAATATCACCAGAATTCGGAATCCTGGCTTGGAACTTCCTACTTCTGCAGGGAATTGGCAATAGACTTGGACTTGCATTTGCCAGCAAGGAGATAATATGGTACATACATGGGGACCTAGCTCCTAAAGACCTTCATATCCACATTTGTTTGTGAAATTACTATTCAACAAGTAATTTCATTATTATTCATTATTATTCTACCAGTAATAAGTAGCTTAAGTGTAAATTGCTTATAATTATATAGGTATTATTATTATTTGCATGTTACTTCAATGATGGTTCTGATGTCATTTTCATTTTTCAGATACACAAGTTAGCAATTTGCATTTGAATATCTTCCAATAGATGAATATTATTTGGCCAAAATGACAGATATTCTTACTTTCCAAATCATTATATGCTTGCATTTCATTTTGGAGTCTAAATTTTGCCTCAACCAATTAGTGTAAAGAACAACTAAAATCTCTAATACAATATAAGGAGTTAAGTGCTACAAAAACAGTGGTCAGTTATTGATGTAAGAAATCAAGGACAGAAATATCTTGAATGATGAATGCTATCCCTGAGCATAAAATATATATTACCATTTGAAATGTTGCATTTATAAAGGAATAATTGTTCTTATTTTAATTTTATAATATTGCATGGAAAATGTAAACCAGAATTTCTAGAGTCAAAATCTGAATGAATTTTTGTGTTGTAGTGGGAAATAAAAGTAAAAGTTGATAGAAAATAATCCAAAGAATGATTCCATCCAACTTATTACTTTTTAAGCCCAGAAGTTTAAAATAAGGGGGGGGGGATTATAAATGGGGCTCTATCTCCTAAGCAGATATACTTAGTAGAACTATGCTATGAAACTATATTGCCTAACTTAGAAATATGAGGAAAAGTATGCACCATACTTCAAGTCATCAGTGACATATATTTAGTGACAAAAAAGTTGAATAATATCATAATATTCTAGGAATCAGTGTGAGGTCAATAGGTCATGCGGTCTTCCTGGAAAATGCATGCTAGAAACGAGCAGATGTGTAAAATGTATGCCATCAGTGATATGAGCAGCACACAGCTGTTATCAACAGGTTCAAACCTAGAGGAGCATCAGAAGCATTTGGAGAAATTTTCTGTTTCCTTGATCCTAACTGCTATTCTCACTACCTACCCGTTTGTGCTACAGGATCAGAAGATTGCAAAAGCCTCAACACTTTATAGAAGCAAGTGACCAAAGGAAAAACTGCATAGTGAATGTGGACTTAAATCTCAACCTAAGAATAGAAAGCAATTATAAGTAAATTGAGCTTATGCTGAATGTAGATCGGGAAGAAAAAGTGAATGGTGTTGATGGCTATCTTATCATAAAGAGAAACATTTTAGTATGAAACCACTGTTGTGGGTAGAAGATTAGAGCTAGAAAGAAGCTGAGTCCCTGATAACATGTTTGAGCTGTTAAATTAAGAAATTTGAGGACTTCTATAACTATGAATTCTCTTGGTAAGTTAATAAGTATTTTTATTATTTTAAGCAGTTTGATTTGGATTTCTTGTAAATAGAGTTGAAATCCTATTTGATGAATCACTACCATAATTATACCTTTCTGTATTATAATATCTCAGACTGAAACTTCTTTATTGCCTGTACTGCCAACTGTGTTTTGCGATTTCTTCAAGATCCTGCTGGAGTTTTCTGTTGATCTCCTGCATTCCCTGAATCCTCAAAAATAAGTGATGGTTCTGGCTGACGTCTTATTAACTCTCCAGTAGAGTCCTCTGTTTAGAACCCTCCACTGTGTATTGTGATTATATGTAAGCCCTGCCATTCTCTGTTACATTGTGAGCTCCCAGTGGGAAAGATCACTTCTTATTCATCATCATGTAAATTTTCAGGAGGATGCTTGACTCAAGATGTGTGCTCAATAAATAAGTGTATGAATTGTGCAATCATAATTAGATTTGAAAACAACACCCCAAATTCATACTGTTTCTTCCTTATGCCAGCATAGAGGTTGAGGCAATGAAAATTATATGCCCATTTTTATGTGAAATAAAATTGTGAGAGTGTGCACAACTGTATTGGCTAGGATGATGTCATAAGAGACTTTATAAAAACTAAAAAAGAGCTCATGAAGAAACTATCATTCCTTAATCTACAATTGTCACGCTCCTGGGGCATCAAGAGGTCCTAAAGTTTTTCAAGATCT
>PVKH010014798.1:0-16341 GCA_004027955.1 Chaetophractus vellerosus
CCATATGCCCACCTCTTGCATTAGTGTGGTACCATTGCTGCAATTGATGAAAGAATATCATTATAATTGTGCTTTTAACTATAGTACATAATTTACATTAAGGCTCAAGATTTGTGTTGTACAGTGCTATGATTTTTATAAAAATTTATTCTAAGCTTAAGATTTCCCCTTTTAATCACATTGAAATATGTAAGTCAGTGCTGTTGTGTTCACAATGTTGTGCTACCATCACCACTATCCATTTCCAATACTTTCCACCAACCTAAAGGGAATTCTGTACCAATTAAGAATTAATTTCCCATTTTCTACCCCAAATCCAATTCCTGGTAATGATTTTAGTTTCTGTTCCCATGAATTGGCTGGCTCATTACTTCGTATCACTGAGATCATGCAATGTTTGTCCTTTTGTGTCTGGCTTATTTCACTCAACATGATGTCTTCAAGGTTCTTCCATGTTGTTGCATACATGAGAACTTCATTTCTTTTACAGTGCTATAATATTGTAATATATATATATATATATATATATAATGAATTTTGTATATCTGTTCATCTGTTGGGAAATTGGGTTACTTACATCGTTTGGCAATTATGAAAAATGCCTCTCTTAACGTTGGTGCACACATATTTGTTTACATTTCTTTTGCATATATATCTAGAATATGGTAATGCTCTACACAACTTTCTGAGGAACTGCCAAACTTTCTTCTACAGTGGTTGCATAATTTTACCTTCCCACCAATAATGAACAAGTGCTCTTATTTCTCCATTTCTCCACATCCTTTCCAATACTTATTATTTTCCTTTATTTATGGTAGCCATTCTAGTGGGTTTGAAAGAGTATCTCATAGTGGGCTTTTATTTTTTGGGGGGACTTAATATTTTTTATTAAAGAAATTTGGGGTTTACAGAAAAATGATGCATAAAATAGAGGATTCCCAAACACCACCCCACTATAAACACCTTGCATTTGTATGGAACATTTGTTACAATTGAAGAAAGCACATTTATTTTTAATTTTAAAAAATATTTTATTTTCATTTTTTAAATTAATTT
Organism: Chaetophractus vellerosus; assembly: GCA_004027955.1. Taxonomy (NCBI): domain Eukaryota; kingdom Metazoa; phylum Chordata; class Mammalia; order Cingulata; family Chlamyphoridae; genus Chaetophractus; species Chaetophractus vellerosus. The sequence goes on from PVKH010014798.1 coordinate 1,057, forward strand.
TATTGATATGTATTAATAAAGCAGACAATTCATCCAAAGTATACAATCAGTGGTATTTGTTATAATCACATAGTTGTGCATTCATCAGTTCAATTATTATTAGAGGATTTTCATTATTTCAATAATAATAATAATAATAAACAATAAAACAGACAAACAAGAAAATTCTTCACCTCTCAATCTTTCTGTGCTTCCCCTGCTGTACATAGCTGGCTATTCCAGCACAATTATTTCTTTAATTATTAAGCAGTTTTCTTGAGATATAGTCATGTACCATACAATCTACCCAAAGTGTACAAACAATAGCTTTGCATATAATCACATTGCTGTAAATTCATCACAAAAAAATTTATAACAATTTCATTACTCCAAAGAGAAAAAACTATAACCCTTAGCAGCCATACATAGCCACTAATCTAATTTCATCTTTATAAGTTGATTTATATTTACATTTTATATAAATGGAATCATACAATATGAAGTACTTTGTGTATAGTTTCTTTCACTTAGCATAATGTTTTTTGTCTGATATTAACATGTTGTAGTATTAACATATACTTGTTCAGTTTCAAAAGAAAATGGTCTTATATGTGCAATTTTACTCACATTCATATTTCACATGTGGTTTTGCCATGCTGTACAGTCCCATGTTGCATTTTCAGTTTTCCTTTTAGAAATATACCTGACCTTAGACTTTCCCTGTATAAGACTGTCATACCCATATAATAGTACTGCTAGTTACAAATATTACTGTTCGGCTTTCACCTTTTCTTTTTTTAATATATTTTTCATTTTTAAAATATCCCTATCTTTTAATTTTATTTTAGTTTTAGTTTTTTTTAAGTTTTCATGTATTTTATCTCTTACATTTAAACTTATCATTAATATTTCACTTCATCTTTATAGAAGCTTTGGATCACAGAAGGCTTACAACTGGGGAGGGAGAAGATCATTGGTGGGGGGTGTCAAGGATGGGGGGTGCATGGGAGGAAGTTCACCTGAACATACATACAAGATATATAAAATTGTTCAAATGTTCATGGGACATTGTCACAGTGGGTGGAGAATTACTCAATTAATGAGAGAATGCTGAATTCCCATCCTGGAGAGCTCTGCCACATTCTCTAAGGGAGCAGCAACAGTCTCCCAAATGTGGGGACAATGTCTGGCAAAGGAGGATGATCCACTGATGGGCCCTTGTTATTGATGACTAGCCATATGAGTCTTTGCTCTTGAAATTGAAACTTAGCCTATTGTTATGGGGTGCCTAAGGGTTGCCTCCTGAGAGCCTACTTGTTGCTCAAATGTGGCCTCTTTTTAAGCCAAACTCAACATATGAATGCATTACCTTCCTCCCAGGGTGGGTCATGACTCCCAGGGATGAGCCTTCCTGGCAACTAGGGATCACTCCCTAGTGCCAATTGGCAATACAACTGGAAAAAGGCCTTGAATAAAAGGGGGTAAAGGTAAAGACAAATGAGTTCATATGGCTAAGAGACTTCAAAGTGGGTTGGGAGGTCATCCCAGAGGTAACACTTATGCACATTTCAGTAGGATCTCATAGGCTTCCAATGTGGATATCACCCCAAATAGTGGGATTCCTGAGGGCTCTGGAGACACCCAGGTCCTATATCAGGGCTGATAGCTCCGAGTTTGGCACCTTATCTCTGGGCCTTACTTTGGAATCTGTGATCCTGAGAGTGACAGAGTTGGACTCAAATACATCCTCCCTGCACAAGGTCCCTCAGTCCCTTCTATTCAAACCTATATGTAGTGCTGGAGTTTGTAGGTGTACTTCCAGAGACTGGAGTCTTTGGCCTTCCCTTGTGCCAGCTGGGCCCAGAATCTCAGTGCAGCTGCAATTCCTCCTCTACAGGTCAATGGACTCACCCAGGACACCTGGTGGGGAGATGATGATGGACAATGGCCTTCTCAGGGAGTGGAGAGAGTCTTTTGCTGCAGGCAGGATAATCCCATCCATCTTATCCATGGGATATAAGCCCCTTCTCAATTGGAGGTAGAGTGGACATCACCATCCCAGACTCCTCAGGATTGGGGGAAGAGCTATGGACTAGAGTGGACTTACTGGTATTCTGTTATAGACATATTGTGATTCAAACAATGGATTGAATCTTCTTTTTTTAGAGTGCTTTTGGCTATTTGAGTGCACTTTCCCTTCCAAATTAGTTTGGTAATTGCCTTATCTATTTCTGTAAAGTAGGCTGTTGGAATTTTGATTGGTATTGCATTGAATCTATAAATCAGTTTGGGCAGGATTGACATCTTCACCATATTTAGTCTTCCAATCCATGAACATGGAATGTCTTTCCATTTGTTTAGATCTTCATTGGTTTCTTTAACACTATTTTGTAGTTTTCTATATATAGGTCCTGTTCTTCTTTGGTTAAATTGATTCCTAATTGTTTGAGTCTTTTTATTACCAGTAATTGGATTTTCCCCCTGATTTCTTCCTCAGATTGTTCAATTCTAGTGTACAGAAGCATTACTGATTTTTTGGATTTTGATCTTGTATCTTGGCACTTTGCTGAACTCATGTATTAGCTCAAGTATCTTTGTTGTAGACATTTCAGTATTTTCTAAATATAGGATCATGTCATACGTGAATAGTGATAGTTTTACTTCTGATTTTCTTCTTTGGATGCCTTTTATTTTTATTTTTTCCTGTGTAATTGCTCTAACTAGAACATCTAGGGCAATGTCAAGTAACAATGGTGACAGTGGGCATCCTTGTCTTGTTCCCAATCCTAGAGGGGAAGCTTTCTGCCATTCACCATTGAATACAATGTTGTCTGTAGGTTTTTTATATATGCCCTTCATCATATTGAGGAATTTTCCTTCTATTCTTATTTTTTGAAGTTTTTTTTTTTATCAAGAAAGTAGGCTGAATTTTGTCAAGGGCTTTTTATGCAGTGATTGAGATGATTGTGTTTTTTCCCTTCAATCTGTTAATGTGGTATATTACATTAAATGATTTTCTTATGTTGACACGTCTTTGCATACCAGGAATAAATCACACTTGGTCTTGATATATAAGTCTTTTGATATGTTGCTGGGTTCTATTTCCAAGTGTTTTTTTTAGAACTTCTGCATCTATGTTCATTAGAGAGTTTGGTCTGTAATTTTCTTTTCTTATAGTGTCTTTATATGTATGTGGTATTAAGATGATATTGGCTTCATAAAATGTGTTGAGTAATTTTCCTTCCTCTTCAATTTTTTTGGGGAACAGTTTAAATAGGATTGGTGTTGATTCTTCTCAAAATGCTGGTAGAATTCACCTGTGAAGGCATCTGGTACTGGTCTTTTCTTTGATGACTGATTCAATCTCCTTAAATGTGATTAGTTTAAGTTCTTGTGTTTCTTATAGAGTCAGTGCAAGTTGTTTGTGCATTTCTAGGAATTTATCCATTTCAACTAGGTTGACTAGTTTGTTGGCATACAGTTTCTCATAATATCCTCTTAAGATCTTATTATTTCTATGGGGTCTGTCATTACTTCCTCCTTTTCATTTCTGATTTTGTTTATTTGCATCTTCTCTCTTTTTTCTTTGTTAGTCTAACTAAGGGTTTGTCAATATTATTGATCTTCTCAAAGAATCAGCTTTTGTTTTGTTGATTGTCTCTATTTTTTTTTTCCTGTTGTAGTTCTCCATTTCATTTATTTCTGTTCTACTCTTTATTATTTCTTTCCTACTGTTTGCTTGGTAATGGTTTACTGTTCTTTTCCTAGTTTCACCAGTTGTTCAGTTAGACCTTTTATTTTAGCTCTTTCTCCTATTTTATTATAGGCATTTAGGGCTATAAATTTCCCTCTCAGGACTGCCTTCACTCTATTCCATAAGTTCTGATAAGTTGTGTTCTCATTTTTATTCATCTCAATATGTTTACTAATTTTACTTACAAGTTCTTCTTTGACCTACTGATTATTGAGGAGTGTGTCATTCAGCAGCCACACATTTGCAAATTTACCTCTTTCCCATCTATTACTGATTTCCAGTTTCATTCCATTATGATCTGAGAAGGGGCTTTGTATATTTTCAATCTTTTTATATTTATTGAGACCTCCACTGTGACCCAACATGTGGCTTATCCTGGATAAGCATCTATGAGGACTTGAGAAGAATGTATAACCCGCTGAGTTTGCATGCTATGTTCTGTGTTGGTCTGTTAGGTCTGTCTAGTTTATCATATTGTTCAAGTTCTCTGTTTCCTTGTTGATCTTCTGTCTAGTTGCCCGTTTTTATAATTGTACTATTAAATAAAGTCTATGGTTTAACTTATGTTTGTGTAGGGTAGTTCCATCCATGAATTTTTTGAAAATTTTATTCTTTTGCCATAAAAACAATCTAATGTTTCCCCTTTTAATCACATTCAGATACATACTTCAGAGCTGTTAATTATGTTCAAAATGTTGTGCTATCATCACCATCATCCATTACTGATTACTAATGATTTGTATTTTTCTATTGGCTAATGACTTTGAGCATCTTTTCATGTGCCTTTTGGCCATTTGTATATCTTCTTTGAAGAAATGTCTATACAAGTCCTGCCCATTTTTCACAATGGATTTTTGTTGTTGTTTTGATGTTAGCTAATAGGATTTTTAAAAAAATATTCTGGATATTAAACCCTTATCAGTTTCTGATTTCCAAATGTTTTCTCCCATTCTGTAAGTTGGTATTTTCTTTTCATAATGGAGTCCTTTGAGACACAAAAGCTTTTAATTTTGATGAAGTTCTATTTAGTATCTTTTTCTTTTATTGTTCATGATTTGGAAGTAAAGTCTTGGAATCTATTGCCTAACACACAGTCCTGAAGATGATTCCCTATTTTTCCTCTAGGAGTTTTATAATTTTGATTCTTACATTTAGACCTTTGATCCATTTAGGTTGATTTTTAATAAGGTGTTACATAAGGGCCAACGTTCATTCTTCTGCACATGGATATCCAACTTTCCCATCACTATTTTTTGAAAAGACTCTTCTTTCACAATTGAGTGGATATGTCACCCTTGTCAAAAATCAATTATCCAGTACATGCTTTAAATAGCAAAGGCTGGACATTCAGAGGGAGAACATGCTCTGTGTGAGCCAAACAAATAAATATATGATTAAAACCATCATTATAAATGGTGTTTGTTGGCAGCATAAAGTGGGAGGAACTGTCAGCAACCTTGTCCCCTCCTTTACTTGATTATCTCTAAGATAGGTGTCAGTTTTTCCTTTATGCACACAGAGGCTTAGCTGTTAAGCATGCCTTCATTTACAATGGTCATATCTTTCTGATGTATTGACCCGTTTATTATTATGTAATATCCCATTGTATCTGTAGTAAAATTTCTTGCTGTAAAGTCTATTTGTCTGATAATAATATATCTATTCCCATTCTCTAATGGATACTATTTGAATAGTATATTTTTTCTATTATTATACTTTCAATTGAGTTGTGTCTTTGAATGTGAGGTGTGTCTTTTATAGACAGTACATAATTGGATCTTGTAATTTCATCCTGCATGACAATCTCTGCCTGGAGTATTTAGACTATTCATATTTAATGTAGTTATTGTCGTGTTTGGATGTATATTTCCCACATTGGGATGTGTTTTCTATGTCTTCTCTGTTTTGTTCTTCTGTTCCTTTTGACTACCTTGTTGTGTTAGATATTTATACAGCACAATTAAAATTAATTTTAACTTTTTCTTTAGTTAGATTTAGGAATTGTAATTGAAAAATAAGAAAATATATATACTATTTCACCACATTCTACTTCAGATCAATGCTAAATTAATTTCAGAAAAATATAGAAATTTGCTCAAATGTACCTCCATGTCTTCCCCCATTTCTGTATGCCATTCTCAATATATATTACCTCTATGTATGTTAAAAAGGTACCATATAAATGTATAATTGTTCCTTTATACAATCTTATGTCTTTTAAAGAAGTTAAGAAATGAGAAAAAATATCTATATAACATTTTATTAACCCCCCAAAAAAATCAATTATCCATAAATAAAAACATTTGTTTCTGAACTCTAAATTTTATTCCATTGGTCTATTTGTTGTACTTGTGCCAGTACCGTGCTATTTTGATTACTGTAGCTTTGTAATAAAGTTTTAAAATCAGGAAGTGTGAGTTCTCCAACTTCATTCTTTTTAAAGAGGCCTTTGGCTATTTGGGGGCCTTTACCTTGACATCTTTCCTCTCTTTGAAGTTAAGTATTTAGGGCTATAAATTTTCCTCTCAGTACTGCGTTCACTGCATCCCATAAGTTTTGGTATGTTGTGTTTTCATTTTCATTCACCTCAATACCTTTTCTAGTTTCCCCTGTGATTTCTTCTTTGATGCATTGGTTGCTTAAGAGTGTGTTATTTAATTTCCACATATTCATAAATTTTACAGTTCTCTTTTTGTTATTTATTTTTAGCTTCATTCCTATCTTGTGAGATAAGATAGATTGTATGAGTTCTATATTTTTGAATTTAATGAAATTTGTTTTGTGTCCTAACATATGGTCTACCCTGGAGAATGATCCATGTGCACTATAAAAAGAAAACATATTCTTTTACTGTTGGCTGAAGTGTTATCTATATCTGTTAGGTCTAGTTGGTTTAAAATATTGTTCAAGTCTTCTATTTCCTTATTAATCTTCTGTCTAGATGTCCTATCCACTACTGAAAGTAGCATATTGAAATTTTCTACTATCAATGCATAACTGTCTATTTCTTCATTCAGATCTGTCAATATTTCTTCATATATTTTGGAGCTTTGCCATTAGGTACATATATATTTGTAATTATTATGTCTTCTTGTGTAATTGATTCTTTTATCAGTATGTAGTGTTCATCTTTGCCCCTTGTAACAGTTTTTGGCTTATATTTTATTATATCTGAGATTCATATAGTTATCCTAGCTCTCACTTGGTTACTACTTGCATGATATATAATTTTTCCATTCTTTTACTTGTAACCTACTTATGTCTTTGAATTTATGGTGAGTCTCATAAAAAGCACATAATTGGGTCATGCTTTTTGTCCATTCTGTCAATCTCTCCACCTTTTGAATAGAGATTTTGATTGATTTACATTTAAAGTAACTACTAATCATGTAATACTCATTCCATTTTGCTGTTTTGTCTTTGTAAGTCTTCGACCATTTTTGTCCTTAAATTCTTTGGTTATTTACTACTTTCATATTTACCTGACTTTTTATAGTGTATCATTTTGAGTCTCTTTTCATTTCCCTCTTTATATATATTTCAGATGTTTTCTTTGTGAGTACTATGGGCCTTAAATTTAATTTTCTAGCTCATAACAGCCACATTTATTTGATACCAACTTATCATCAATAACATACAGAAACACTATTCCTATACCCTTCCATGCCCCATCCTTTTGTTGTACAGGTTGCATGTTATATTTTTATGAATTGTATGTCTGAAACCATAGATTTATCTTTTCTTTTTGTGCATTTGTATTTTAGAATCTATAAGAGGTAAAAAATGGGGTTACCTACTTAATATACAATATAATAGTATGGAATGTATAATTACTCACATGGTTACCTTCACCAGATGCCTTTATTTCTTTATGTTGCATTGATCTGCAGTCTAGTGTCCTTTCATTTCAGTCTGAGGGCTCTGTTTAGCATTGTTTGTAGGGCAGGTCTAGTGATGATGAGCTCCCTAGATTTTTGTTTATAAGGGAATGTCTTAACGTTCCCTCATTTTTGAAAGTCAGTCTTGCCAGATATAAAATTCTGTTTTGCAGTTGCTTTCTTTTAGTATTTTAAATATTCCATCCCACCAAAACCTCCCACCAAAGGTTGAAGGTTGTCTTCAACCTTTCTGATGAGAAATAAACATTTAAAATTATTGGGACTCCTTGTACATAACATGTTGCATTTCTCTTGTAGCTTTTGGAAAGTTATCCTTGTGCTTGGCATTCAATAGTTTGACTACCATGTGTCTGAGTATAGTCTCTTTGAGTTAATCTTGTTTGGGGTTCATTGTGAAATCGAATGTGCATATTTATATCTTTCATTAAATTTAGGAAGTTTATTGCCATTATTTCTTTGAATATCACTTCTGCCTCTTTCTCTCTTTCTTCTCCTTCTGGGACTCTCCTACTGCACATGCTTGATAGTATCCACAGGTTTGTTAGGCTCTGTTCACTTTTTAAAATCCTTTTTTTCTTGCACCTCCTCATCTTGAGTCATTTCTTCTCTTCAAATTTCCTAATTCTTTCTTCTTTCAGCTCAATCTGCTCTTTAAATCCTCCAGAGAATTTTTCGTTTCAGTTACTTTGGTCTTCAACCCCAGGATTTCTGTTTGGTTCCTTTATTAAAATTCCTATGCCTTTATTGAGATTCACATATTGTTCCTAAATTGCTTTCCTGGTATATGTTTGTTATTTGTCTTTGTTTTTCTTTATCACTTTAGCATATTGATGATCTTTTAAAACGTCTTTGTCCAGGATATCCAAAGTCTATTCCTTTGCATAGATGGTTTCTAGATTTTCATCTTTTTCATTTGGATGGGGCACTATTTCCTGTTTCTTTGTTTGTCTTGTAATATTTTTGCACACTGTACATTTTAATATTTTAAAGTGTTAACCCTGAGATTTGGTCCTGAGATGTCTGTTATTTAAGTTTATATCCAGCTAATTATATGACAGAGTTTTCCTTGAGTGCCAGGACCTAAGAAAGGCAAACAACACAATGCAAAAAACACATTTATAGTCTTTGCAAATTGACTCTTTTTTGACTAGTTGGCTTCTTTAGAGTTTAGCCCTTGTGTCAAAAAGATCACTCTGAGGTGAATGTGAAGTGCAGGGTCCTCTCAATCTTAACAGAATCAGTGAGGAAACTGCTCCTTGTCCTGGGCTTGTGCTTATTCCTGGCCTTAGGAATTCCCCTGTTTACCAGAATTTTAATGCCCCTTCAATTCCCTATGAAATAGATTTTTCTCCTTCCTCAGTGCTTTATTGTATGACTCAGTGCAGATAATCATTTGCCCCAGGTTGTTTTGACTTAATTCTTTCTTATACTGCTTAAGCTGTCTGCAAGTTGCTTCTGCCTGTAGGAGAAGTTCTGGAGGAGTGAACCTGAAACAAGTTTCCTAGTTCAGTATTTCAGGCTGCCAGATTGGCACCAACATGCAGGCACTCCAGGAACAGGAGCTTCTCTGTTCCTTCCAAAACAGGGTGAGGGACCCACAGCACAGGCTGTCTCCACACTGCACCGGGGTTTGGTGGTGGGAGGGTATGGAGGCACTAGCAAGGACACCATGAGTTTTGCCTAAATTTTTTAAAAGCTCTATTTTCTTGATTTGGCACTTGACCAGTTACTGCAACATTTTAAATGTTTTCTGGTGTTTTGAGGAAGATGGCTGTAGCAGTTTGGAAGTTTGATATAGTTATGAATTCCAAAAATAGATATTGGATTATGCTTATAAAGTGGTCTGTTCATCTGGGCATGATTAAGTTATGATTTGGGCTTTGATTGGGCCACATCAGTAGGGCATTGAGCCCCGCCCCTTGGTGGGTGGGGAATCAAAGATAAAAGACATGGCAAAGGACAGAGTTGGAGTTTGTTTTGAGTTGGAGTTCTGATGCTGAGTTGTAATGCTGGAGCCCGGGGAAGCAAGCACACAGAGGAGCTTGGTTGTGAGGAAGGAGAGAAGGCCTGGGGAAAAGAGACAGAGCCGTTCGCCTCATAGTCTACAGCTGGCCTTGTGAGAGAGGCAAATCCTAGAGAGCCTCATAGTCTACAGCTGACCTTGTAGTGGAAACAGAGGAGCTGATCCTGGAGAGAAATGGAGCCCTGGGAAGAGAGGAACCCAAGAAGCCCGAACCCTGGCACATGTCGGCAGCTGTCTTGCTCTAACATGTGACCACAGACTTTGATGAAGAAAGAAACTTGTACTTTATGGCCTGGTAACTGTGGGCTTCTATCACAAATAAATACCCTTTATGAAAACCAACCAGTTATTAGTATTTTGCATCAGCACCCCTTTGGCTGACCAATACAATTGTGCTGACAGTTTTTACTAGTTGTTGAAGGATTCTGTGAGGGAATGGAACCCTAGGTTGTCCTACACTGCCATTTTGGTCAACTGGAAATGTCTATTTTTTCTTTTAGTTCTGTAATTTTTGTCTCATGTGTTTTGTAGCTCTGCTTTTAGGAAAGTAAAAAAACTATATAAGTTGTTATTACTTTGTGTTGCACTAATCTTTTTCCATTATGAAATATCCCTCTTTATCTCTAGTAAAACTCTTTGTCTTAAAGCCCATTTTATCTATTATTATACTTATTCCTGCTCTCTTATGCTTGCTATTTACATAGTATATCTTTTCTTCCATATTTTTATCATCACATAATTGTGTCTTTGAATTTAAAGTGCAGTTCTCTAGGTATCTTCCAGTGGATCTTTCTTTTTAAAATCTATTCTTACCACTTTTGCCACTTGATTGGTGTGTTTAATCTGACCACTAATTGTCCATGTAATTATTTGTGTTGGTTTGAATCCTTTATGTGGATCCCAGAAAAATTTGTTTTTAAATTGGCCCAGGTCTAATCAATCCTCTTGGGTTTTTTTATCTGTTTTTTTAATTATTATTATTACTGAAATTATGAAAATGCTCTAATAATGATTTAAGTGATAAATGCACAACTATGTGATTATACCAAATACTATTGATTGTACACTTTGGATGAATTGTAAGCTTTATTAATATGTATCAATAAAATTGATTTGTTTTAAAAAATGGGTCCAATTCTTTGACTGGAACAAATTCAATTGGGAGCCTTTGATTAGAATATTTCAATGAGGCATGACCAAGGGTGGGCCTCGGCCGTCTTTCTGAAGTCTTTTATAAATGGGAGAAACATGCAGAGACAGACAGAGAAAGAAAGCTGCCATTTTTACCTGCTATGTGAGAGCAGATTCCAGGATCACCTGAAGCCTCAGAAAGACAGAGAAACCCCGAGTGGCTAAGAAAGAGGCCAGAGATTGGAATCAGTGAAGCAGTCTAAAGCTGAAGCAATGAGGCCAGTCGGAGAGGGGAGAGATGAGCCATATGTCTGATTTCCCACTGCTGAACTCATGGAGAAAGTGAGCCTGGAGAAGAAGGCAGAGATAGGCCAACATTGGGCCGGGCCATATGGCAGGAGTCCAGGATTACCAGCAGTTGACCTTTGGTGAAACAGTATCTCTGATGAGAAACTTGATTAGGACATTTTCACAGCCTCAGAAATATAAGATTTTAATGTAATAAATTCCCATTATAAAAGGCAATCCATTTCTGGTATTTTGCATTGTCAGCCTTTAGCAAAGTAAAACATTATTGATATATTTGGATTTAAATCTGACTTTTTGCTATTCATTTTCTATTTGTTGCATTTTTGTTCTTTTCCTTTTTCACAGCCTTTTTTGTGTGAAACAAACATTTTTAGCAAACTATTTTAATTCCAAGGTTCATATTTTATTTCTGCTTCTTTACATTATTTTTAGTGTATACACAAGGGATTAAAATATGAATTTTAAAATATCACAACAAAGCTAAGGCTAATGATGAATTATTTATGGTAAAACATGGGAAACTTATACCAGTATAGTTCCATTCCTCCTTGCTTTGTGTTATTTTTCATATATATGATATCTATATACATTATAAACCCATCAATATAGCATTAACTTAAACAGTCAATAAATTTGAAATAAATTAAAAGAAGAAATGTGAAAATATATTATAATTGTTTATTGACTTACACATTTAGAATTTATGATGCTCTTCATATTTTAACGTTGATAACTGTATTGCCATCTGGCATTACTTTCCTTTAACTTGAGTGCTAACAATGTAGAAATGTCTGTATTTTCCTTTATTCTTGAAGGATATTCTATGCATAGAATTTTTAGTTTACAATTTTCCTTTTATTTTCTGTTTTGGAGAGCACACTCTGTACAATTTTAATTCTTTTAAATTTATAGAGCTTTATTAAGTGCTGTGGACATTATAACAGTGTCTTCAATCCTTCATTGTTTCATATGAGAAGCCAGTCCATTATCATGTTATTCTTCACCTGAATGTAATTTGTCATTTTTCTCTTGCTGCCCTCACAATTTCTTTATTTTTGGATTTCAGCAGTTTGACTATGAGGCTCTAGCGTGGCGATTTTTGAGTTTTGCATTTATCTTCCTTGAGGTTTGTTGAGAATTTCAGGTCTATAAGTTGATTTTTTTCTCCTGCCCCTTTATGTTTCCGTGTAGAAGTCCAAAAGCACAGTTAATGGCATTCTTGATATTGTTGGATAGATATCCATGGATCTGTTATTTTTTTTCCTTCAACTTTTCCCCCTCTCTGTTGTTTGGACTATATAATTTATTATATATATATATATACATTTACTGATTTTTTCCTCTGCCACTTCAAGCTTGTTGAACCAATCTACTGAAGTTTACTTTTAGCTATTATATTTTTCAACTTTAAAATTCCTTTTTTTTTTTTTGGATTCCATTTTGTTGTTGAAATTTTTATCTGGTCATTTACTGTTACTATATTTTTCTTGAATTCTTTGAACACATTTTTTAAAATTCTTTGACCATATTCCTGTGTATGACTCACATTTCCTCATTTCTTTGCACATTTAGTAAGGTTTTGGTTGAAAAATATTGGAATACTAGGTATTTTGTTTTCTTCTTCTCACTATTATTATTTTTATTACTGTTTTATTGTAACTAGCAATTTGCTAGCCTGACTCAAGCTATGGAATCTGTCTCCCCCACATATGCACCTACTGATCGTTTAGCTCAGTTTTATTTATTTATTAATTTTTTAAATATATTTTTTTATTTTTGAAAAGATACTTAGATTACATAAATGTTACTTATTTTGTTTTAAAATTGTTTTAATGCTATTACTTTTTAGCTTGGCTCCCTGGTTCTCTTACCTTATATGCATAAATTAGCTGTCAGCCTATGATTTCAAAGAGATTTTACTCAGCTCATACCCTGTGTCTCAGTCAGAATCAGTAACCCAAAAGTCTCATGACAAGTAGTTCTGCCTTCAAAGATAGAACCTCTCTCCCATGTGTAGGTAAGCAGTCAAATAATGATGTGTGTAGAATTTATTAATAAATTTTGACTTCAGGCCCTACTGTAACTTACTTGTTTCCAAAGACCCCCTGACATTTCCAGCTGTTTTGCCATTCCTATCCCCAAGCTCTGCTTTCTGTCATTTCTGATCTACACAGCTGCATTTTTCAATACCCCCAGGCAAGAAACCCATTAATTTCCTGCTTCTCCATGAAGCAGTAGCATTTCTTTTCTCATTAATCTCTTTAAAAATAACCTCTTGCTTTTTAATTTAAAGTAGACTATTTGCAAACAGAATATATTTGTGTCTTACTTTGGCATCAAATCTGACACTCTGTATCCTTTATTGGAGTGTTTATTACATTGCAGCAGCATGGGCTGATATTTCTCCGAGTATGGATCACATTTTCCCAATTCATAGCATGTCTAGAAATTTGTTATTACATACAATAGCCTGTGGATATTACATGATTAGGGTTCTGAATACTTTTGCTCATTTGTTTGTTTTTCTTCAAGTAGTGCTTTATGCTATTTATAGCATGTAGTTGAGTTCCTTGCAAATTAATTTTATTCTGTCAAGGTTTACTTTAAAGCTTTGCTAGGGTGGGTCTAGAGTAGGATTCACTCTAGAGTTTCCACTGAATCCATGAGGATGATGGGTGAAGTACCTCTAGCCCGTGTGATCTCAATTTTGAACTTACCTATCCACGATCCACTTTTGCCCAGTCTTGTGAAATGTCATCATAGCAATATACATCCTAAATACTCTGCTGCTGTCCAATGTCTGAAGATATTTCACACATTTTTCTAACAGTCTAGGTCCTTATAGCAGCAGGGAATAAATTGTTCTTGTTATTCCATAATGCCTACATGTAGAAAACTCAGGAAACAGGGTTTGAAACTATAGTCTGATAATATTTTCACTCATATCAGGGTCAAATGTTAAAATATCTTGATATGAAACTGTGATGGTAAAGATGAGGGGAAAGAGCACCTTAATGAAAAATTTGGGGATATGAAAATTAGTATATTCTCTATGAAGAGTAATTGAAAATGAAATGCTTATCAAAATAAAAATAAATATATTCCATTCCTAGAAATGTTATTGTACAGATTTAATTACTTATGTGAAAATGGCGTATGCCTAAGGATATTTAATTCTGCATTGTCCATAATAGCAACATAGAGGAACTAATTTAAATGTCCATTAATGAGACTGTTTAATTAGATAATGGTAGATTCATAAAATGAATTAGTATGCAGATATTAAAAATAATAAGACATCTATCTGAGGGGTAAGTGAGATAAGCAAGATATCACACAATACATGAAACATGCTACTCTGTATAATATAATATATACACTCACCCTCAAGAAACAGCAAGGTTTAGAGTAAAAAGTAATCCTTGACTATGAAACATTTTTGGAACAATAATATGCCTATTGTTAGGGATTACTTTTTTTACTGTAAACCTTTTTTCTAATTTAGCACTATGGATGTCTGTATAATTTATGAAATTTATTCATTTGATGATATGCTAAAGACAAATTAGAGAATATAATATTAGCCTAGAGCAATGCCTGATACTTAAAAAACTTGTTGAAATAATGAATAAAATGTAGTGTTAAGAAAGTTGTTTTGAGGTTATTCCAATAACCCAAGATTGGGGCAAATGTGAGGAATATTTCAACAATAAGTTTGGGTGCTCAGGAGGGTTCTTCCATTAAATAGGTTCACAGTCAAGGGCTAGAAGGTTTGTTGAATAAGATGATTTTGTTTGAAATGTATGACTGTAAGGTACTCTTGGGAAATTCAGATAAAATGGCTAAAAAGATAGAAATTTAGATATAGAGCTCAGGAAAGAAATTGGAAACATAAATACCAGATTTTACAGCTTACTGAATGTATGATTTTTGAGGCTACAAGGAATGGAAGAATTCTCAGGGAGAGTGTGTAGAATGAATTCCCTAGAGAGTTGAACACCGCTATGGGATTCAGTAATATGTAAATTCAGTCGAAGGACACAAAAAATACACATAATACTTGCATAGAAAATAATAAATTTTGAAAAAGAACCAAGTGAATGTGGTTATGTCAAAGAAACTACTACTATCTTCCATATCTTTCCTTCCAGCTTGGGCAATGTGAATAGTTCTGACCAATGAGTTGTAAG
>PVKH010014799.1:0-16340 GCA_004027955.1 Chaetophractus vellerosus
AATTTTAAACAGCAAGTAATAAGTCATTAGCAAAAAAATATAAAGCAAGAAATGCCCATTAAAACGATGTATAACATAACCACATTTATTTTAGAATGTATTCCAATATCAAACGGCAAATTTCAACAATGCAAAACCGCAGTTACTTTTGCACCAACCTAATACAAAACTTCAGAAAAAAAGAATGGAGGAAATAGTATTAATACTAAAAATAGAAATCTCATAGTATTATAGCTCAATAAACATAAATATTATATTTATCTTAGTACTAGCAGTCTCACTGACCTTTGTTACACTTGTTTAAAATTTAACTTTTTAATCCCTCAAAGCTATCCTGTCATTCTCTGATCCATTATTATTGTTAATATGATGATCCTACAAAATTTGGAATTTCAGACTCATCTTTTGTTCTAGTATAATGCCAAAGGGTATTGATTTTTAACTATGTGAATGAAACTGTTACTTAATTATGTTTATAATTGGATCAAATTAATAGTCTATTTGGAGGTTGACTGCTTTATTTATGGTGTGATAGTCACACTAGTCAGTGTGAATAAATAAGGATTAGTTTTTGAAGCCAGATCATATGAATATATTACCCTGTTCCAGGCCATCCAGAGTTCAAATTCAAAATTATCCTCCATTCATATCATTTGCTTAATATCACCAATATTTAGTATGAAGTTAAAAATAGTACTTTCTCATAAGGTTGATGTTAAAATTAAATGCATTATTATACGTAAAGCACTTAGAACATTATCTTACATACAGTAAGCTCAATAAATTTTAGCTGTCATTGTTTTTTTTTAAATCATTTACTATCACAGTAGAGACAGCATGGAAAATATACATAATTCTTTAAATAGCTGGAAATTTAAAACTCTTATTTTGTTTCTCAAGAAACCCAAATTTCTTATTGCTGAAATATTTTTTGTGTAATTGAATGATCAAATATAATAGTTGCTTACATAAAAATCTAAATTATACTTAATTTCATTCTTTTTGTATAATTTTTAAAATTTTAGTTTTCAACAACCTAAGTATTTCAGAAGAGTTAGAAATGCCATTAACTCATCTATACCTAACAAGTCAGCATTCTTCAGTGAATTCATTATGTATAGGACTTCAGACATATCCATTTTCTCCTGTTTGTAAAATGTAAGTGAAAATCATATTTAGAACCCAAGGTACAACTCAGAACAAATAGTCTTTAAAGAAATATCTTCATATAAAGGCAATTTCCAGGGTACCTACTATGAAAAAAGTAAGAGATAGAACCATCTCTATAAAAAACAGCGAGAGGGAATATATGCACTTATGTGTAAATATGTATGTATTTGTTTTTATATGCATAAAGTACCTTTAGAAGGACACACAAGAAACAAGTAATGTTAGTTGTGTCCAGTGGGGAACTGAGAATATGAGTAGGGGATTTTTCATATGTTCTTTTACACAATTTCTATTTTGAATGTGAATATATTACCATTAAAATTAAATAACTTGAAATTTTAAAACATCCTGGCACAGAAACAATCTGCTTTGGATACTATCACTGGACACTTGCCAATGGCACTGTCTCTATTGGACACTCACTCACTTCCAGGAAAGGAAGTTTAGTGGTTCAGAGTACTGAACTAAAGCAGGATTGCTTGGTTCTGTCACTTCTTAGCTGTGTGAACTTAATTGCTCAGTGGCTCAGTTTCCTTATCTGTAATATTGGGATAATAATGGTACCTACCTCGCAGAGTTGTTATGAGGTCTTCAAGAAGATTTGTTATCAGTCTCTGGCCAGGAATAATCAAGGATCACAGAGCAGTGTGGTCAGTGATTGATCACTGGATTTTGGTCAATTTGCTTACCAATGAGTACCAGGGATCATGTCCCACCTGAACAGAGGACATCTACTGACCTTGTTTACCTCTGTCAATGTGATCTTGGTCTTGGGGAAGCAGTATGTTGAACCAAGGCTTAATTCACAAATCTGTCTAATACTCTGACATTATTGCACAAAATGGTCTATAGTGTTCTCAGAGTTAATATTGCAGGGCTGAGTCATTGTGTCATTGTGTTCTAGTTTGAAGACAAAGAGACAAAATTGCATAGGTTAATAAGTCATCATCCTTGCCCTCTGACAGAGCCTGGGTTAGCTTTGGTTGATATCTTATATTGCATGTGGCATACATATAACTTAATATTTTCTAGGCTAGATTGGTCTGCTATCCTGAAAGGAAATCCCACCACCACCCATTTCTCTGCTTCTTACAACAGTTGAAAAACTAGGAGCATAATTGGTACAGGAAAAATTACAGGAAAGTGTACACGTTTCTAATGAATTATTCCAGGAATGGAAACTAGTTGCTGTCTGCTGGGTTTTGAGTTCTTGGTTATAATTGGCTGTTCTGCCAGAGGAGGGTGCTGTTGGGCTACTGAGAAAAACAGGAGCCAAGGCTCTAGAACTCATACCTGGCTGCTCAAGCTTCAGAATGGTCTTAGGAAGCTGTCACAGCCTAAGACAAAGAAGCCTGGCATTGCAGGCCCCAAGTCTCTTCATCTTCTGACTGAGAATTTGGGGTATAAATCTGTGCTATACAGAACTTCACTATGAGATAGGGATGCCCATATCATATATGAGCCCTAAGAATAACATAGGATGAGTGTGGAAAATTACATATAATTTGTTTAAATACTTTTAGTACCTTTTAGTAAGGTGCAAAATGTTTGTTTGTAACACATGTACTCTTTTTTAGCCCTTTTACTCTTGACTCCACATACCCCAATCCACCTGTTAAGGTAGATTGACGATTAAAAACAGAAACTAGTATAATCTTGAATTTCAATCTAATATTAAAAGTATTTATTTAAATCATAAGCTTTTTTAGTCACACAGATTACATATATTTACTGTTATAACTCACATATCTAATGATAAGTCCTATCTAATGCTTTATGATTTGACAAAGTTAGAAAAAAGTAAAATAACTTTTAAATTAGCTAATTGTTCCAGAGCCATTGGAAACAAAGTGAAAGGGAGTTGTCTTATCACTACTGCCTTCACCAGCAAGAGATACATCACTTCCATTTGGTTTGAAAATCTAAAAACTTAAAGATCCCTCTTTTAAAAACGGAATTTTTACTTCAACTATAAAACTACAATGAGGAAAACTGCTAAAAAAAAAAAAGAGAGAGAGAGAGAGAAAAAAATATATGTTATTGCATACTTTACTTAGTTTTATTGACCTAGCTCCTTTTACTTCAGAAAACAGTATTTTGGCTGGAAATAGTCAACAAGCTCAGTTAAATATTTTTAGTGCCTACCACACGTGAGACTATGCTAGATTTTATGGGATGAAAATGAAAATTCTTTAGAGAATAAGACCTTATTTCCATACTAAGTGATTTCTGAATATATCAGATATACCAAGGAATATATCAAATTCAGGCATGTCTTCAGAAAGCTCCATTAAGAGTGAGAATATTGGCCTTTATTCTGGTGTCCTTTTGGACATAGCTACAATCTGAGGTGTTTGGTTGTTGAAGAGACCTTTTTAAAGTTCAGGAATTGTTTAGATGCCCAAATTTTGCCAGCACGTGCTCAGATTTTTGGATTATGTGGGCATATTGGATGACTCAGACTAAAACACAGATTTCTACCGGCCTGGACTGTCACTATAACTAGGAGTACTTAGCATATTCATACATGTCCATATGAACAGAGAAACAGAGTACAATCGGTTTTCACTTAGGAAGAATGGGAGGTTTGGGGCACAGATTAAGGCTTTGTGAATTAATGTCTTTTCCCTACCAAGGCTAGTAGCCTCATAGCTACAGACAAGCTGTGATTCGCACTGTCATGCATATTCCATCCCTTTATTCCCCCCACTACTCCAAAATCACACATTACTTACTCACCAAGATTGAGGGACTCAAACTAAACTTCGGGATTCCTGGAGAAGGAATAGCAAGACAAAATGCTTCATAATTCTGATCCCCAGCCAGTAGGGACTCCAGATTTTCTATATGGAATGGACTTGGGGGCAGCAGTTTTGTACCAATTTGTCTTGAAGCTGCTCTTTGCAGGATAAGCACAGTAATTTTACTTAGATTGTATTTCTATTTTGGGTGACTTATAAGATTGGTGCTGGCATGGTTTATTGAAGAAAGTGCTAACACTCTCCCATATTTAACCCCCTCTGTCTCCAGGTTCCAGTGAGGGAGGTAGGGATAGGAGGAAGTTATAGGCAAGAAGGAGCAATTAAGCAGCTGACAACTACCAACCTTCCCAGAGAAGATGAGAATAAGTATTTGAAATTTGGTCTAAAGAATTGTCTTAATTTAGTTACACATTTATAAAATGGAGTTTATTTCACTTGCTTCTATGTGTAAAAAATACTTTGAAAAATATTTTCTAAGACAAAATCTAAATATACAAAAAAGATTCAACATTATAAATATATTAAACTTTAACTTCTTTTTCAGTAATTTGCTTACAGCTGAAGAATCAGCTAACAAAAACTGGATGGTATGGCAATTAGAAAGCTGCAGAAGCTCTTTGAAACCATTTTTGCTTACAGGTAAAGATTAATTGATTTTGAATGCTAAATAGAAAACTTAGGTTAAAGGGTACAATCAGTAGAAATGTGGGACGTCGTTTTTCTTTGACCATTTAATACAGAATATGCAACTTACTGCAAAGCTAAGATATCCAGATAACTGTCAGAAGGCTTATTCTGCTAAATGCAGGAGTATATGACAAGATCTTGACTTGCCCATTTTGGGTGTAATTCTTATATATGGGAAAAAAAGAAAGAAAAAATGCAGGTAATGCATAAAACAATCTCATAAATATAGTTCATATTTCCAAGTTTTGTTAGTTATAAAAAAATTTTCCTACATAGCTCATTTTAAAATTGAGTCTTGGTTTCCCAAGCTTCCCAAAGAGGCTATTTAGAAACATTTAAACAAAATTTATTTTTATAGTTTTACAAAATAATCTTTAGTTAAAGATAAATTTCACATTTATATTCAGAGTTTGAGTATGTTAAACTCTTCTGTTACCTGAACTATTTCATCATAGGAATGGGACTCTGGATAAAATATTCTTTCAAAAATTTTTTAAATGAATCACTGAGTTGTATTTGGAGGCCAAAACAAAAGTGAAAATAGGAACTCTGGGAGGAAAGAGAACATTAAAGTTGGCTTTCACTCCAAGAGTTTCTGCTGAATCCTAGGGATCTTGAGCTTGTTCAGATATCCACGTGGGGTATAGGGTCAAGAAATAAACTTAAAAACCTATCCTAGGTGGAAGAGTCTATTAGGAGAGACCCCTCTATAAAACTGGGGGTCCAACAAACTATATTATCAAAACAAGAACAAACAAAAAATAAGCTACCACATATAAAGGGATAATGAATAAATTTGCCTGTTTCTATCTTGGTGAATGCAGAGAGAAAAGAAAAAAAAAATCTCCCCTTAATTTTTAACCAGAAGCTCCCTATCGTGCCAGATTGCAGTCTGAATTCAAACTACCTGTATGATTTGAAAATCAGGTGATTATTTAATTTAAAGTGGTCCCAAGTTGACAGTGCTATCAAGCATGTAGAAAAACAAATGCAAATCCTTTCTGGAGGAATGCAACTTCAACGCATGCTTAAAGGAATTCTCACAAAGTTGAAACACTAACAAACAAAAAACAAAATATATAGACATCATTAGTGACAGCCGGCAGAAATAACAGGCATCAAAATCAGACCATATATTGGAATTATCAGACAGAGAGTGTAGTAGGTATTTTAAGCAAAAAAATTAAAAAAGAAGAAGAAGAAGAAGAAAGAAGAAATATGAGCAAGGAACCAGAGACCAAACAGATTTGCCAAAGATCCCTATAAATCTTTTGGAAATAAAAAATAAAATAATTAAATTTAAAACTTGGTTGATTTGTTTAATAGCATAATAGCACACCTGAAAAGAGGATTTGTGAACTTAAAGGTAGATTTGAAGAAATTATCCAGAATCTAATACAGAGAAACAGAAATTAAAGACAAGAGATGTAAAAAGACATGAGGGATTAATGTATAAATATGTAATTTGTGACAAGGACTACATAAAGGTGGGGGACAGGAGCATAGTTTGTATATGCCATTGAAGTTAAGTTGGTGTCAAAGCAAATGAGATTGTTACAGGGGGCCGGCTGTGGCCCAATTGGTGGGGCGCCGGTTTGCCACATGGGAGGCCCCAAGTTTGGTTCCCGGGGCCTCCTCGAGTGGGCGGACCGCCTTGAGAGGGCAGGCTGCCATGGGCAGGGCAAGCCCCCGCGGGCAGGGAAGGCCCCCGCAAGCAGGCAAGCCACCGCGCGGCGAGCTGACTTGGCGGGTCGCCACACTGGGGGGAGACAAGCAGATACAGAAGAGCGTAGACAACACAGCAAGAACAAGCAGAAAGGGGGGGATATGTAATAAATAAAAAATAAATCTTTTTAAAAAATGAGATTGTTACAGATTTAGTATGTTAAATGTAAGCCTCATAGTAACTACAGAGAAAATATCAGCCAATATGCAAGCTGAGAGAAGCAGAAAGTAGTGTACCTATTGCTGAGATAGGGGAATGGGGAATTAATGCATAATGGGTATAGGGTTTCTGATTGGGAAGAAGGGAACATTTCAGTAATGGAAGGTGGTGAGGATACTGCAACATTGTAAATATGATTAATCCCACTGAATGGTGTTCTTGGAAGTGGTTGAAATGGGAAAGTTTGTGTTGTGTGTATGTTCCCACAATTAAAAAAAAAAGAAAAAGGAAAAAAGAAAGAGCAATGAGAGAGAAAATGACAATTAAAATGCAATACGTGTGGAGCAGGTGTAGCTCAGTGGTTGAGCGTACGTGTCACATGTATGAGGGCCCGGATTCAATCCCCAGTACCTCCTGAAAAAAATGCAATACGTGCAAAGGTATCATACCAATGCTAAATGTCAATAATAGGGGGTTATAAAGAGCATGGTTTTTTTTTGGGGGGGGGCAATGAAAATGTTCTAAAATTGATTGTGGTGATGAAAGCACAACTCTGTGATTATACTGACAGCCACTGATTATACACTTTGAATGGATTGTATGGTATGTGAATAAAACTGATTTTTTAAAAAAATGCCTAGGGAAATGCCTCAGGGAAAAAAAAAATGCAGTATGTGCAAAGGTATCATACCAATGCTAAATGTCAATAATAGGGGGTATAAAGATCCTGGACAGTATCTAATAAGAGAGGAGAAAAGTTTCAAAAGGACATTATTGGGACAGATGAAAAATTGGAATATAGACTGTAAGCTTTATATCAATGTTAAATTTCTTGAACTTCACAACTGCACTTAAGGTGGTTACATAAGTGAATGACCTTGTTCTTAGGAAATGTACATGGCAGTATTAAGCATTTAAGGAGCATGGTGTATGCAACCTACACTCAAATGTTCAGAGAATAGATTGATAAATAGAGAGACAGACAATAGATAGATAGATGGATTGATGGCGGATAAATGGATACATGGATGGATGGATAGGTTCTTGGATTGATAGATGGAGCAATACATGGAATGATACAACAGATAGAATAAATGGGCAAATGTTAAAATTGGTGGATGTGGGCATATGAGGGAATGAGGGGATGTTGAAGTTCTATGTTTGAGTTTTGTATTATACTTGAAACTGTCCTGTAAGTTTGAAATTATTTCAAATTAAAAACATATATCTCATTAGAGACCAGATATAGTAGAGAAAATAAAGAAGAGGTAATTTTTTAAGAGGTAATGGCTGAGAATATTCCAAATTTGTTGAATAACATTAATCCTTGGATCCACCAAGGCCATTGATTTCCATGCGGGATAAATGAAATGAAAGCCACACCTAGACATGTCATAGTGACTCTACACAATATCAACGAAAACAAGATGATTTTATGAGCACCAAAGAGAAAGCTGAAAAATGACTTCTCAGTGTTACCAGTGAAAGCAGCTACAAAACAATGGAATAGTATCTTCAATGTGTTGAGAGTAAATGACCATCAACCTAGAATCCTATATCCAGCAAACAGTCTTTCTAGAATGAGGATAAAATTAAGATTATTTCCAGAAAATAAAACCACAGAGTTTGCCAGTAAAAGACCTTCACTAAAAGAAACTCTTCAGGCAGAAGGAAAGAGATCCCTGATGGAAGGTCTGAGACGTGAGAAGTAATGATGAATGAACATAGTTGTACATATGTGCATAAATGCACTGACACTATACATCAATAAAAATAAGATTTGCTTTGATCTTTTTAAGGACAAAAATGCTTGATTGGAAAAGGGAGTATGATTGGAGTTGAGTGAAGTTCTTATGGCATTTGGTAAGAAAGTAATGTTTTATTTCTTTGCTGTGTTCTGGGTACATAGTCACTCATTTTATTATTTTTATTTAATGTTTACATTTACACATACTGCTTTATATATGTATGACATATTTCATAGTACAGAAATGAAAAAATAAGGCAAGGACTTGCATACCATGTCTACTACCTCCTAGCTCTGTAATGTTACGCAGATTATTTAACCCCTTTATGGTAGCTTGGATTATGTTCTTTTTAGTTAAGTTGTGACCCAATTGAATGAGGATGGGTCTTACTGGAGGCTTTATAAAGAGCCAGAAGCTGGAAGTCAGTGGGAACCAGAAGAACAGGAAGAAAAGAGGACATTGCCATGTGATGGTAAAGCCAAGGGACCCCAAGGATGGCCTGCAGCCAATACCAGAATGCTTCAGTCTTCAGGGAGAAAGCAAGCCTTGCTAATATCTAGATTTTTGGATTCTCCTAGCTTTAAAACATGAGCCAATAAATTCCTGTTGTTTAAGCCAAAATCATTTTGTGGTTTTTGTGATAGCAGCTTCCACAAATTAAGACACCCTTTGAGTCTGTTTCTTCATATAACAGGTATAATGATAATATCTATTTCATAAAGCCTTTGTCCACACAAACACTTATACATGAATGTTCACTGCAGCTTTAATTAAGAGCCAAAACACGAGTGTCCATTTACAATTATCTCCATTTAAAAAAAGGAGTGCATATTGATAAACACAATGTGTACATGGATAAACTATATGTAATAGAATAGTAGCAGGAAAAGGGAATGAACTATTCCATTTATATAACATTTTTAAAATGATAACATTTTACAAATGGAGAACAGATTAGCGGTTGCCATGGGTTGTGGACCTAGGGGCTGGTGCAGGAGAGAGTTGGTTATGGTTATAAAAGTGCAATAAGAGGGATCCTGTGGAGTTAGAACTGTTTGGTATCTTGACTGTGGTGGTGGATAATGAACAAACCTACACAGGTTTATCACCTGCATAGAAATTTAATACACACCCACACACACACACACACGAGTACAAGTAATGGGAAGTAACTGGGAAGATCTCTGTATTGTATCACTGTCAATATCCTTGTTATTATAATTTTCTATGGTTTTTCAAATTGTTACCATTGGAGGAAATTGGTCAAGTGTACAAGGGATTGCTCTGTATTATTTCTTACAACTGCATGCAAACCAACAATTATCTCCATAAACAAAGGAATGTGCTATTGACACAATCACATGAATGACTGAAAATAATTATACTGAATGAAAAGAGCAAGACCAAAAAAAAAAAAAAAAGAGTACACACATATAACTCCATTTATATAAAATTCTAGAAAATGCAGACTAATCTATAGTAACAGAAAGAATAGTGAAGCAGGATTGAGAGAATGGGGAGAGGTGGAAGAGTGATATTATAAAAGGGGATAAGTAAACTTTGGAGGGTAATGGATATGTTCATTATCTTAATTGTGGTAATGGTTTCATGAGTGTATACATATGTCAAAACTTATTAAGTGGTTCACTTTAAATATGTAGTTTTTTGCATGTCAATTTTACCTTAATAAAGCTGTTAAAATAATATCTATTTCATAGGATTATTTTAGGATTAATTGAAAATATTGCATATAAAGCACATAGCACAGTGCCCAGTGTCATTTAGTAAATAATAACTATTATTAATATTAGCACCTTTATTATTATTATTATAAAAAGCACCATTGATTTAAAAATTTATAATCCTAATATTCAGAGTGATTCTTATTATAATAATAGTAATAAAACTGATAATACAAGTAAATTAAGTAGTTATGCTACTTCAGTTCCATCATAAATTAAGATTTATATTGGGTAAAAAAGTAATCATGTAGGGAACCATCTGTGGCTCAATTGGTTGGGCTCTGTTCTACCACATGGGAGGCCCCGGGTTTGGTTCCCGGGGCCTCCTGGTGAAGGCAAGCCACCGCGCAGTGAGCTGACGCAGCAGGGGGAGATAGGCAGACATGGAAAAATGCAAAAGCAAAAAATGAACACAGCGAGCACAAGCAGCAAGGGGGGGATATATAAATAAATAAAAATGAATCTTAAAAAAAAAAGTAATCATGTAGAGAGCTATGTACCACACTATCTAAGATGATAATCATCATAAAACCTGATCAAATATATCTTTTTGTTGGCTCATTACAATAAATTGGAATTTTTATATAATAAATCTTTCATTGATTCTTCAAAATATTATCAAATGTATTAATTAAGTAATTAAAAATGGTCAAAGAAAATAATGGTTCCTTCTCCTACTAAATATTGAATAATTTTAACTTCTCAATATTTCCAGAGATTGAAATATATCTTTATGTGACTCAGTATTTTAGATTTTTCCAAATATTAGCATGATGGAGACAAAATATTATATAAGTTTGTTTCCCATTTTTTTTTCCCCTAATGTGTGAAAATATATTTCAGGTTAAGGAATTTCCAGTGTGGTTCTATTTATCATGTTTTTGTCTCTTTTGCCCTGTGGACTATTTCTGACTATTTGTTATTTGGATTTTTTTTTTAAGTGCCAAGAATGCAAGAGCCTAATAGTCAAACTTCAGTTACAGATTTGAAAAAGATGCTCTCTATTGAAGAAGAAAACCTTGTGATTAATCAATTAAAGGCAGAGAGGTGGAAACAAGCAGGACTAAATCTAATAATGACTGAAACTTTAGAACATCTAAATATGGATTTGTGTCATGATTATCTATCTTCTAATGATACTAAAATGGAAATATTTTCACCTACAAAATTGCTTCAATTTGAATGTAAGTACATAATAGTGACGATCACTTGCGTGAACATTTTCAGAATGAGAAAATGCTAGATACTGGGTTTCCACTAGATGATTGGGAAAGTCAAACTTACTAAGTTGAATATTCAAAACTGACTCTGGTTCTCTAAAATTTATGACTCTAGACCTCTCTAGCCCCTGTTTAAAAAGAAGTTTGGCTAGCTTATCTCTAAAATCATTTTCTGCCCTAAACTTCTGTAGTCTCAGTTTTTACATTTCTAGCCATTTTCACTCAAATGATTAATTGCTAGCTGAGTTTCTGTTCACGTCAGTGTAGTTACAAACCAGCATTTTTCATTCTTATTTTTTTTACCTGACAGCTGAACTTTGAGTGTTCAAAAACATCATGTAATCTCTCTTCAATAATAGAATTTCTTCCTTTGTTATGAAAAAGCTTAGTAATTTAGCATTAACTTAGACAATTTAAGAAAGTAAAAATGTCTTTTGAGTATCTTTTGAGTTAATGGCATACTATATATGCCATTATAATGAATGGAACATACTTGGCTTGAATTATACCTTTTTGTTTTTAAATTAGTTTTTGGAATAACAAACTTGGATTTTAAGGTAGTTGGGAATGTTTACATTTAGTTTATTTTAGAGTAGTATATTTAAAAGTGAATTTTGGAAATTATTTTATATGTAGGGAAGATGATCTGAGTAGATATTATAATAGTAGAATAATAATATTGATAACACAGGTAATAATACTAAGTAGCTGTGCTACTTCAGTTCCTTCATAAATTAAGATCTGTCCCTTTTGGGGTTAAAAAGTAATCAAGTCTATCACTCTGTACCATGATATCTAAGATGATAGAAATCATCTTAGAAATTGGGGTAAAAATTGTAATCAGCAAGAAGTGCTTCAAAGACGGAAGGCATAGAGGGCTTTGAATGTGATAGAAAGGAGAATAGATAAACAGATTATATTAAGCAAATGCACCTTCACAGTCTAGCCCAAGGCCTAGATGGTTATCCATTCTAGAATAAGAATAAGAGTTTTAGAACATATTAGGTCAGGTTACTAGACAAAGAAAAAGGAAAGGAAGATTTAAGGGTCTTTTCTTTTTTTAAAAGATTTATTTATTTACTTCCTGTTTACCTGCTAAACATACCAGGATATCTCTAGAGAATATCTCAGACATTGCAAATTGACAGTACCCAAGTCCTGTTCAGCTTATAAATTATTGGCACATTTGGTGTTTTAAATAGTTACCAACATTTAAAATTTGGGAGATTTCACATAAATGATGTGTATTGTAAGTTTATCTTTAAAATTCCAAAAACTGGACTCATATGGTAAGAATTGACTGGGCCTGATAGCAGCTCACCGTTTAAACAGAGCATGCAATCTCTAGTTTACCCTAATTCCCTGCACACCACAAATTGAGGCCAGGTGTTAGGTGGCATTTATCATTAGTCTTACACTTTTGTTTTATATTTAGTAGAGTTAAGAGGAAAGTAAAATGTTTCTTATACCCTTATCTCTAGTAAAAGCAAAAACAAACATGCAAAATATAGACAATGCTTTGGAAGAAAAGAATAACAAATTTACCCAAAGATTATGATTTTAACATTAGGTGTATACTTCACTCATTTACATTATTTAGTTGGCCCTGTGGGCATTTAAGATTTTTTCAAACCAATTTATGAATTACCTATAATAAAATGCACCCATATTGTAATGTATGAATTACCTATAATAAAATGCACCCATATTGTAATGCATTTTGACAAATGTATATATCCATGAAACCACTACCACAATTAAGATACAGAATATTTCCATCATACTAAAAAGTTCCCATGTGCCCCTTTGATGTCATTCTCCCTCCATCCCTCCCTTCTCTCCCACCACCAGCCTTACCCCATGGCACCAGGCACCCATTGGCCTGTTTTTTGTCACTATACATTAGTTTCCCCTGTTGTAGGCTTTCACTTATGGAATCATTCAGTATAAACTCTTTGTGTCTGACTTCTTTCACTCAGCATAACATTTTTGAGATTCATCCATGATGATGTATGTATCACGAGTTCATTTCTTTTTATTGCTGAGCATTTTTCATTGTATGGTTGTACCACAATTTATTCTCTCACTCCCCTGGGTTTTTTTCCAGTTTTTTTTACTACTTTGAAGAAAACTGCTATGAATATTTGTATACAAGTCTTTTTATGGACATATGTTATCATTTATCTTGGGTAAATATCTAGGAGCAGAATTGCTAAGTCTTATAGTAGATGTATGTTTATAAGAAACCGCTAAATTTTTTACCAAAATGGTTGGACCTTTTTACATTCATACCAACATTGTATGAGAGTTCGAGTTGCTCTACATCCTTGTCAACACTTAGTATTGGGAGTCTGAACTTTTAACCATTCTAATGGATGTCTTGTGGTATCTCATTGTGGTTTTAATTTGCCTTTCTCTGGTGACTAATGATGATAAGCATCTTTTTTATATGCTTATTGTCCATTGTATACCTTCTTTTTAAACATATATATATATATATATATATAATAGCTTTGTTAAGCTATGCCATGCAATTCACCCATTTAAAAGTATACAATTCAAATGGTTTTTAATAAATTCACAGAGTTGTGCAACCATCACCACAATCAGTTTTATAATATTTTCATCACCCCAAAAAGAAATCCTATACACCCTATTAGCTGTCCCTCCCCATTCCCTCAGCCCAAGGTAATCACTACTAATCTACTCTCTGTCTCTATAGGTTTGTCTATTCTGGACATTTCATGTAAGAGGAATCATACAATATGTAGTCTTTCACGGCTGGCTTCTTACACTTAGCATGTTT
Source organism: Chaetophractus vellerosus (assembly GCA_004027955.1). Taxonomy (NCBI): domain Eukaryota; kingdom Metazoa; phylum Chordata; class Mammalia; order Cingulata; family Chlamyphoridae; genus Chaetophractus; species Chaetophractus vellerosus. The sequence continues at coordinate 14,021 of PVKH010014799.1, forward strand.
CAAGGTTCATTCATGTTGCATCACATGTATATGTTCTTATATGAAGTATTATTCAAATATTTTACCCACTTTTAATTGAATTGCTTTTTTATATTAAGTTGTAAGAGTTCTTTATATATTTTGGATACAGTCATTTGTCAGTTGTATGTATTGCAATTATTTTCTCCTGGTCTGTGGCTTGCCTGGTATGTAGCTTTTGACTCTTGGAATAACTGTTACCTCCAAGACAAGATTCATTATAAGCCTATTGGCAAATAGGGCTTTTCTGAAATTCCTTCTTTGCTTGGTAACCTATGTCCTGTAATAAGAAAAAGAGGGATTGAATTTTTATACTTAAAAAAAAATCATTTGATACAAACCAATGATTGATTTTCAAAGCAGTAAAATACTCCTAAGGATGAACTTAAATTAATAAGAGACCACAATTAAAAGTTAACCTGGGGAGTGGAGGTGGCTCAAGCCATTGGGTGCCTCTCTCCCACTTGGTACTAAAAAAAAAAAAAAAGGTAACCTAATGGAGGACTCATTTCAGCATGGAAGTCATTTGGGTATTTTTGTTTGTTTGTTTTCTGTTTTCAGCATGGCTAGAACACAAAAGTTGTTCTTCACCTATTATACTTATTAATGAAAAATCTACAAATGGTAATTTAACACTTACACAAAAGAACCTATCTATGGCAAAAGAAGTACCAGATCTGTGTTTACCCGATAAATGTATCTCTGTTAAAAGACCAGCAAAAGAAGAAAAACCAAAGAATGACCCAAAATTCGTTCATGGAATAATCCAAAAGAAAGAAAATAAAGATCATTTTGAAATTGACTATACAGAGCTATCTGTTGAATCATGTTCTTCAGGAAGTGAAAATGCAACTTTTGAACATGGTAAAAAAACAGAGAATGATTTGGACCTTTTGAGCGACTTTATTATGCTACGAAATAAATATAAAACTTGCACCTCAAAGACTGAAGTCACAAGTTGTAATAAAAAAGATGGTGAGTAATTCAATAATATTTTGGCATAGATATGATAGCTTCAAGGACTAAATGAATAATTTATTATAGAAGGCAAAGAACTAAAACTCTCCTGAATAGAATTATTAATTTTCATATTCAAAGAAAATATCATTGGTTCATGATTATTGATGTATATGGAGATATATATAAATATAGAGATAGAGAAAGAGATATGTATTGTCCATACTATTAAAAGTGCATTTAATTTGTAATAAAAACCACTATTTGTGAAATTTGCTTCCTACAACTTGGCCATACAGATTCATAGTATGTCTAACTTTTGTTGTTCATTCTGCCTTTCTCTTTTCTCTTTTAGATGACAGTTGAATCTCAGTATTTTAACTTGTATTTTAATGTATACTTCAGGAGTTTCTCCATGATCAAAATAATTAAATAAGCCCATTTTATTGCTTATTACTCTTTTTAACCTTAGTGAAGAGTTGCTGTTTGAAAATATTGTTTTACTCCTTATAATCACATCAGATATAGAAGATTGTCATATCCTTTCACTTCTGGTAAAGAATAGTCTTTCTAGAATAAGTTTCTGATGAAATAAATACACACGTATTTACATATGAGACTTATAGCATACCTTGGTCTTATACTATATATTTAGTATACTAAATATTATCAAGGTACTCAAGATCTTCACACATTAATGTCATTATCGTTGCATATACTTTTACAACAGGTGTGACAGCCTTTTCTAGGTCTACTTAAAATTACATTACATTGTCAATCAGTACATTTTTCACTGAACAATTCCACGAAAATTGGAATAGTATTTAAAGATTTATGAACTTTATGATTCTTTATATTCATATATGTTCACCAAAAAACACCAAAAGTTATATAGTTTGAGAACTTTATAACTTACATTGCTAGGTGACAATTCTATATGTAACTGAGATCTTTCTAACCAATATTTGCACTATAATTAAGAGAATAACATCTGCATAAAAGAATGAACAAAATTATAACGAATTATGTTAGCATGATACAAAAAGGAATTTTTTTTTTTAAAGATTTATTTATTATTTATTACATATCCCCCCCCCCCCACTTTCTGCTTGCTCTTGCTGTGTGTCCATTCTTCTGTGTTTTTTCTGTCTGCTTCTTGTCTCCCCCCGTCCCCGCGGCGACGCGCCGAGTCGGCCCTCCACGGCAGTGGCTCGTTCCGTTCCAGGGTGGCTCCATTCCGTTTCCACAGGGGGCTCCGCTCCATGTTTCGCGGGCAGCAGTCCTCCATGTTTTTGCGAGCTGCCGGCTTCCGCTTTCGCGGGCAGCAGCTCCGCTTTTCACGGGT